>VDFB02097250.1:171723-217816 GCA_007258455.2 Sequoia sempervirens
GAGAGGGAGTGGGAGGTAGAGACTTGAGAGAGAGAGGGAGTGAGTGGGAGAGAGATATAGGGTAGAGGGATAAGAGTAGAGGGTAGAAGGCCCACTAGCTTTCCAATTTAGTGAAATTGACAACCTAACTTGACCTGTTTGAAAAAAATGGTCCGAGAAATGGGGTCTCCCGGTGATGTCCCACTAGCTTGCTAATTCCGTGAAATTGGCAACCTAACTTGCCCTATTTGAAAAAATGGATCCAAGAAATGGGGTCTCCCGGTGATTTAGGGACCCCATTTCTTAGACCCATTTTTCAAATAGGCCAGTACATTGCCAATTTCACCAAATTGGCAAGCCAGTGGGCCCACTAGCTTGGAAAGTCAATGAAATTGGAAACCTAACTTGTCTATTTAAAAAAGTGGGTCCAAGAAATGGGGTCTCCTGGTGATTTACCATTTCTTGGACCCTAACTTGTCTATTTAAAAAAGTGGGTCCAAGAAATGGGGTCTCCTGGTGATTTACCATTTCTTGGACCCATTTTTTCAAATAGGCTACTACATTCCCAGTTTCACCAAATTGGCAAGATAGGGTAGAGGGTTTTAGGGTTTAAGGGTTAAGGGTAGAGGGTAAAGGCATAAGGGTAGAGGGGAGAGAGATCAAAGTTGTAAACACATAAAAATGACCTAGGCTTGCAAGCTCTATTGTCACCATATTTCTTCTTGACATAATTGAAATATTTATGTCCTTGGTACACTTTCAACTATTAATTAAATAATTCATGTCTATATTCCTCTTGATTATTTAAATAACTAAATTTTATTTATTTATTTAAATAAGTAATTGTCTAATGTCTTTCCATAATTAAAGAAATTCCTTAATTTATTTAATTATCTTTGTCCACTAAATTCCCCATGATTATTTAAATAAGTAAACCTTGTTTATTTATTTAAATACATCATTAATTCTTGAAAGTCTTCTTATAATTAAATAAATTCTTTAATTTATTTAATCATTGTCCACCTTGGCATTTTCCCCGTTTTAAATAAAATTATAATTAAAAATGGTCTCACTTTCTAATTTTCCCCTTTTAGTAAATGATTCAAATTAATTATTTACTGTCACATGACCCCACCTTTTGAATTAAATTAATTTTTAATTCAAAATAGCCTCTTTCCTCCATAAATAAAGTAATTTCTAATATTATTTGATTTTCCAGCTATCTTTTTCTGTGCCATTCTTATCTTCTTGTCACATGCATTGTCAACTATTGATTTGATTTTCTAAAATTGAATCTTGTCAACTCATTTCAAATTTGACCTAATGTTTCCCTAACCCTAATTGTGGGTTGTCAAATTGAATCTTGTCCATTGACTTTAGGGAATTTTTCAATCTTCAATCTTGGCCATTCATTCAAAATTGCATTTTCTATAAAATGGAAATTTTGGTCTCATTTGGACATCTCATGACATCTTAGCTCTTGGAATTTTACATCTCATGCAATCTTGTTTTAGGCAATCTTGTTATCATCTTGCAATCTTGTCATTTTAGTTCTTGTCTTAGGCATACTTCATATCTCATTTGGCATTTTGGCATACTTTAATAGTCATAGTTCATAGTTTCTTACTAGTTGCATAGTTGCATAGTATTGCATTTTGTCATCAAATCCTTCAAATTTTGCTTTGGTCTTGGCATTGTCACATATTACTCACACAAAATCAGAGGGAAAAATTCATATAATTTCAACAAATCGAGAAGGTGTAATGGAGCTCAATCATGGAGGTTGAAGACTCAAGGTGATACATCTCTTTGTTTTTCATGTTTTCCTCCTTTGTAATTCATTGTTACTTTGGGTTTTCATTTATTTAGCTACTAATATGCTAACCTAGAAATTTCCCATAGTTACATTAGTGAACTCGACGCCAAAATCACACACTTTTTTTTTTTTTTTTCCGTATAACCCTTTTTGTGTTTTGCAGGTACATGAATGGCATGATGCATTTGACATATCATGATGTATTCACCTCTCCTAACGACATATAGACTCTGGTGCAATGCATCTGATTTGCAGAAAGTTGCATTTGTCATTCCATGACACATTTGATTTGTAGGTCGACGCATCTATCTGAAAGATTTCAGATTCTGCTCCAAGATGCATCTGTTTTACATCATGACACATTTTCCTAACATATTCCAGCATATAGACCCAAGCCACATTTGTTGTGTAGAGTGACGCATTCGCTATACTCGATGCATTCGTCTGGTAAATTTTTTCTTTCAGTTTCTTTCAAAATTTTCTAGATTTCTTATTTCAAGAAAATAGTTTATGGGTTTTTCTGGTTACTAATTGGTTGTTGTAGTATGTGGCTTTGAATTTTCGTGGGTCCAAGGCATCTTTTTGAGACTACTAACAAGTGGTTTTGTAGGTTCGAATGTTCAAGCATAATATTTTGAAAGACTTGTGTTTGTTTTTTTATATTAGAAAACACTTCCATTGGTGCTCTAAAAAGACATTTGCTTGTCTCACTTAAATCTAATTAGGGGGTTAAAGAACTTTGCTTGATTGTGCTTGAAGGTGGTAGGTGATTATTCTCTCACCTTGTGCAAACTAGATGATTAGAAAACCAAAGCCATCTATTTTATGTGTCACCCCGATTCAATAATTGAAGTATCCTCTACCCTTGTGCACTTGTGCGATCTTGGGTGCAAGAGAAATAGTTATTGACTCTAGGAATTGGGCCTTCCTTGGTGGGAAAAATTACTCACCCCAAGGTGACTCAAACCGACAATGGAGCCCTTTGGGTGAGCTACCCACGACTGGTACATATAAATGTGAATCATAATGGAAAACCTAGGATTACGAGTGCAGATGTGTCACACAGACAAGTGAACTCCCCAAAACCCTATTGAGTGTAACCTCTTCAGGCTGGACTTCCTCCTTATCAGAGCTAATCTTTCCCCATGTGTGGCCACCCAAATGGGGGTCGCAAACTAATTTTTTTTGTGTAGTAGTCAAAATCCTTTATATTTGCTAGCGCAACAACGGTTGTTGTGAAGGCATCCATATTCTCGCAGTTCTTAGTAGAGGCGATCAACCCACCATGGAAGATTTATGGGGGTTGGAAGATAGGTTGAATTGAGAAGTATTGCACTATAAGGGGGAGCCCGTGTGGCCAAGCTTCTAGATTAATCCACTGAGAATAAGTGCAATTGGGGAAACCCACATGGAATCTAGCAAATATTGTCCTTGCCTAACCTAGGGTTGTACTTGTTTTCTTTGTGCATGATCAAGAAAAAATATTGTGTTTGCCAAGTGTTTTCTGAAACATTCAAACAAAAAAAAACCATTTCACAGATCTAGAAACAAACATTCAAATTGAGACAATTTCAAATTTTTGCCAAAAATTGCAAACAAACTTGACTTATTCTATTGTAACACATTTGTTGAAATGCATTCGCATTTCTACGCCACACTTGCTATATTTTGTGATGTATTCGAGCTGATAAGACATATTTTCTATTTCTGGTGATGCATGTGCCTGTCTTGAACTGCATTTGCTTAACATAATTCCACAACTGCTTTTCTGAGTCACATTTGACATATGTAGAACCGCATTTGCTGAAACTGTGACACATTTGCTAAATTGCAATGCATTTGAAACTTAGAATGATGCATTTTCCTGATAGAAACTAAAACTCTATGGAAAACTGAAATCTAAGATCAAACTTGCCCAATTAGTCATTAAACATCTTTTTCTAATAGTCTCTATAAAGAAAAAAACTAGAAAGAAAATTTCTCAAATTCTTCATCATTTGCATTTTTAGCTTGAATTTACACATAGGTTTAACTTTGCAAAATTTTAGTTGCATCCTTTAGATTTCATCATCTTCATTGTAGTCATAAACCAGTCCTTAGGTCCTCATTTCATTTGCATATTTTTGGCTTAGGAAATCTTACCATACTTTGCAAAATCATTTCCTTCAAAAGTAGGTGGTCATTGGACTTAGTCAACATAATTTCTCTTAGTCATTGTCCATTTTGTGAGACTTTCCAACTCAAGAGACTAGTTAGGGAACCTCACTTTGTCATATTGTCCTTTAGTCACATTAACAAGTCCTTTGATGACCCAAATTGAGACATAGATCAAGCTTAGGGTGGTTGAGTAACCTTCTTCCCATGTCATTTAGACCTTTGCATTTGCATACCTTAGAACATTCAAATCATCTTAGTCTTCATTTTTGCATACCCTATTCTTAAAAATCCAAAAAATAGTCCTTATTGTCCTTTGGAATTTGTCATTTCCTTTAGGAAACATTGTCATATTGCATTGTCATCCCTTATAATAAAAAACCCAAAAAAATAGTTTGCATTTGCATCCCTTATTTTCAAAACCCCAAAAACATAGTGTCATCTAGTTTTCATTTTCATCCTCTTCCTAATTTGAGCAACTCTTTATATGGTTGAGACTAGGCTTCAAAGAAAAAGAATACAAATAGCTAATTTTGGACAAGACAACAACAACAATTGCATCTTTTCCAATGACATGAATCAAAACATGAATTGAGACACATCCTTTATCAATCCTTTCAGTGAAATGAACATGCCATCCTCATCATGTAATCCCTTCGAACCATTTTTTCAAAGGGACCAACATGGACAAGTATATGCAAAAGACTTAGAAGCTGCAACACAAAATCCTGACGTAGCCTCTTTCATGGAAGACTTAGTCTTACATGACCCACAAAGATATCTAGCCATGCTCTTGGACCAAGGGGTTAGATTACCACATGGATTTGACATTGACACTTTGAGACCAACCTCTCCTGATCACAATACCAACAACAACAATACAAACATGTCCAACACTAGTCAACCTCAAAACAATGCAAGCAATGCTTTCGTTGGTGCCACCTCACAAATTGCCACAAGTACTATTAATGCCACCTCTAATGACACCACCAATAAAAACAATTCCAATTCAATCAATGCAACATCTGTTGGAGGGACATCAACTATGTCACAAGGCAAGTCACAATCAATTCCAACAATGTCAACGACATCCTCACAATCAGTTGGAGCTACCTTTGAATCCTCATCAATGGGGGAAATTTCTTCAAACCATCTATTTGGAGCTTCATCTAGTGCCATGGGAACATCCTCATCAAATCCTTTTATTGGGTCTTCATTCAATCCCTTTGGTGGAAGTAAACGATGCATCTTTATTCGAGGACCACAACCAAATGTCCACACGTCATCAAAACTAATTAATACCAATACTTCCCAAGGTCAAAACACCAACATTACCCATGGAAAATTTCAACAATTTGGACAAGGCAATTAGAATACATAATATATTACTTCATTTGGACACCAAAATATTCAAGGACAACATATCCCACAAATATCAACTAATATGACTGGAGGGCACATTCCTACATATGCATCATACATCCATACACATCATGTCCCTAACAAAAACTTGAAATACCAAAAACATTCAAACCAAACATTTCATATATCTCACAACAACACATGCCACAACAAATGGGGACACATGGAATACTCATCACTCCCACGTGTGATGCAACAAACAATCCTATAATTGATGCCTTGACAGCTCAAGTGGTGAACTTGCAAAAAACCATAGATACTATGCAAATGTCCAATAAAAAGTCACACATGCCATATGACCTATGTCCATATCCTTCTGACACAAACCTATACATGCCACCTTTCCCTCCTAGGTATGTAGCATGAAACTTCACCAAGTACAAGGGCAAGACAAACCCCATTGAACATGTTCGAGAATTCACAACCAATTGTGTGGGTATTTCCTATGAACATACATAATTGATGAGAATCTTCCCTAAGAGTCTTGTAGGCACCACACTTGAATGGTTTTACACTTTACAAAAGGGAATAAAATCATGGGATGTACTTGTAGACAAATTTGTGCAAAATTATGCCTATAACATTGACACAAACACCTCCATTACCAGTTTATGCACACTTACATAAGAATATGCTGGTGAAACTTTTATCCCATTCTTCCAAAGATGGAGAAGTCTAGCAAGTCATTTCCACATTGACATATTGGAGAAATAAAAATTTGACATGTTTGTCCAAGCACTCCTAAGACCATTGAAATATGGCTTGCAAGTTCACTGTTGCACGACCTTCATAGACTTAGTCAAAAAGGGTGTCCAACTTGAAAAGGCCCTTATTGCTAAAGGAGAACTAAAATATGGCCCTAAAAACACAAACAAAAATCCACTTGTAGACAAGAGCAAATACTAGGTCAAGAATAAACACATTACCAATGACGGCGTTGTTGACACTAAGATGGAAAACATGACGGGTTCGGTACTTACCCTTAAAGGAGCTCAGCCACAAAACAGATCAACGACTACACCGAAACCTCCTCCCAATGTCATTCAAAATAACCAAAGCAGTCAAAACAGTCAAAGTCAAGGACAACCTTGCCAGAAAAGGAGATTCCTGAAAAGACAGGCATACACTACCTTGGGGGAACCAATTGAAGACATCCTTAAGAAGCTCATTCAAAATGGTCTCATCACACAAGAGGACCCTAAGCCATATGACCTAGGACAACCTAAACCATCATGGTGGGATGACAACGCTTTTTTTGATTACCACCAGGCTAAAAGGCATAAGACCTCTTCTTGTCGACAACTAAGAAATATTGTGAAGGACATCATTGAAAATCACATAATTGAATTGGGTGGGCCTCAATTTGCATAGAGCATAGACCATACTATTCACAAAAACCCACTACAAGACCGTGGTTCAAATAATCCCTCAATGTTAGGTCCTAAGGAAAATAATAACTGTGCCAACTATACCTACACCACATTCGACTATTTAGGAGGAACTATTATCAACCACGTCTGAATTGATGATGAATATGTAAATATCATAACTGTCAAAAGAGCATTTGAATGTAATGCCACTACCCGTGGTGGCAAAGTCACCATAGCTGATCCTCCACCTCCTTAGCATCCAAAAAATTACAATACCTGTTCCATCCGCTAAGAAATCACAATCAAGCTCATCCACCAAGTAATTGCAGCCTAAGAGTCAGTTTAACCTCATTGATTGACTAGGAAAAACCCCTGGGCAGATTTCCATACTTGAATTGCTACGCATTTCTCCTGCACATAAAGCTATACTGGACAAAACCTTGCAAGAGTCCTTTGTCCCTCAAGACATTGATGTCAACCAGTTTGAAGCCATGGTGGGATACCTCACTACACCGCATCATGTAACATTTTCAGATCAAGATTATTCGTCACCAAAGTCCAATCATAATGACACATTACACATTGAGGTTTTTATCCATAAGCATAAGGTCAGATGAGTTTTACTAGATGGTGGAGTAGGACTGAACATATGTTCCTTAAAATTGGTTAAGGCTCTAGAATTTTCTGATGCTTACATAGATGCTACAAAGAGCATTGTTATAAAGGCGTATGATGATGAAGAACATTCCTCCCGAGGTGTTATTAATCTTCCTATCAAAGTTGGGCCAATCATTGTAGACACAACTTGCCAAGTCCTGGATCTTGAATTACCAAGTTATAACATCTTACTTGGCCGACCTTGGATTCACTCCCTCAAAGTTGTTCCATCCACCTATCACCAATGCTTGAAGTTTCCCTTTAATGACACATAAATCACCATATACAAAGACCCCAATCTCTTTCAATATTGCACCAATCTACGGGGTATTTCAGAACATCAAGTTCCCATCAACCAAGAGGAACCAAGTTCCTCTTCCTCCAAATTCATTGACCCATCCACACTCGCCTCTTAGTCCACATCCACTCCTTCCATTTCTTTCACCACACCATACTCCTCCTCCATTCCTAAGGCTGAATTCAATGTCAAGATCCAGGACCTAGGTTGTGGAGAATTTAAATTAAGCACGGCCTACTACATCACCAAAATTCCCAAGTCTCCTAAGGTGAATGGAACTTAAGGAAATTTTTAGGGTTCCTCCATCATGCATTTTTATAAAATGGGGTGAAATTAGCAAAGAACACATTGAGGATATATCAACATGTATTTATAAGGACCAAGAGGAACCATCCCCATTACCAGTTCATATATACAGGAAAGGATATGATATAATGAAGGAAAATAATGCCTCCCCAAAGAACAAAACTCCTTGGGTTAGGGTATGGGCTACCCAAAAATGACGATCGATGTACCAATGTATTTTTGAGTGAGAGTGTGAATGCTTTAGAAAGTGTCGAGACTATTGAGGAATTCCTTACTGAAACTGACTCCCATGAATGGGAACTTGGCTCCCAATGATCCCTAAGTGACTGTTGCCTTGATGAATTATTCCTTGAACCTAGAGAACTTACTTTCAAAGAGAGATTTTGGAAAATGTTTAAAATTGATCCAACATCGAATAATGATGATCCTAAGATCCCAAGGAAACAAGAATATTGGGATAGACTCTTTTTCCCAAGGAACAATGACAAACCTGAATCATCATCCAGTCCTATTGGCCATAATCCCAACATATTTGTCCCACCATCTGACAATAATAACCATCATTTAGATTCATATGAATTTCTACATGACACTACTAACCCTAACAATAGTCCTTTCATCCCTTATTTTGACAAGGAGTATTAATCAAGTGAAGGAGAATATTGGATAGAATCCGATTGGGAGTTGGATGATGACAATTTTATCTTTAACCTCTCTAAGTCCATCTACATGCTTTCCACATCCTCCCCACCATTCACCAATACTGATGATGGTATCTCCATAGTCTACCCACAACTAATTGATTGGGATCAACAAGCCTCACCAGTTATGGACATATTCCAGAATGATGAGGCCATTGCAAAATTCATGGGACTATGTGAGGGCATACCAAGTGGAGATCACAAGGTTAGATTTTCTATTGACCTAGATTACGCAACTTACTTTAGGGAGACTGCTTCATCCTCTAGTCGCAAAATGAAAAATAAAAATAAAATAAAAAATGATACTTCTTTAGGTGAAAACCAAAAGGTACGTTCTGACGATAAAAAAGTAAAAATAAAGGACGTATCTATGGGTGAAAACCTCTCCGAGGCGCTAAAATATGGAGGATTGGACTTTCTCCCCGTGACTCAAGAATGATTGACAATGTTCATAGAGGACACCATGGAAGTCAACATATCTACAACAGAAGACCATAAAATTGTCCTCTTTGCGGCATCCTTGATAGAAGAAGAGAAACCTAAATTCCATAAATTCTTTTTAGAGCGTAAGATTAATTTTGCATGGTCATATGCCGATATACCTAGTTTGGATCCAAAACTAGTCTTACACCATTTCCCATTACTTCCAGATGCCAAGCCAATAAAATAAAAGCTGCGTAAAATGCATCCTCAAATTGTCTTGTTGGTCAAAGCAGAACTTAAGAAATTGATGGATGTGAGATTCATATGGTCTATAAACTATGTTGAATGAATATCCAATATTGTACCAGTCACAAAGCCAAATGGTCAGATCTACATTTGCACAAATTTTAGAGACTTGAACAAAGCGTGTCCAAAAGATGACTTTCCATTGCCAAACATAGATACTATAGTTGACCTTATGATAGGATACAAGATTTTGTCCCTCATGGATGGTTTCTCAGGTTATAATCAGATTTGTATTGCCCCTGAAGATCAACATAAAACAAAATTCACATGTCCTTGGGGTCCATATTTTTGGAACGTCATGCCTTTTGGTCTTAAGAATCCAGGTGCCACATATCAGAAGGCTATGACAACAATATTCCATGGCATGATGCACAAGCTAATGGAAGATTATGTGGATGAACTTTTGGCCAAATCTTTGACATGAAAAGATCATTGGAATCTACTAGAAAAAATATTCAAGAGACTGGAAGAGGATAAAGTCCATTTGAATCCCAAGAAATGCATCTTTGGCATCACATCAGGGAAATTTTTAGGATCCATAGTTTCTTGAAGAGGCATTGAAGTCAATCCTACCAAAGTGAAAGCCATATTAGACATGCCTCCTCCAAAAGGGATAAGTGAATTTAGGCTATTGCAGGGTATATTGCAATCTATTCGATGCTTCATAGCACAATTGGCTGGCAAGTGTCACCCATTTTAGTATCTTTTTTGCAAGGGTATCCCCTTTGTGTGGACTAATAAATGTCAAGAGGCCTTCCAGCTTATAAAATATTACCTATTGTCAACACCAGTTTTAATGCCACTAATCAAAGGAAAACCTTTGATTCTATACATTTCTACAACTTCAGCACTAGGGGCATTATTGGCACAAAACAACCATGATGAGAAGGAAAGAGCCATATACTACATCAGTCAGACACTAATCAGATATGAGCTACACTAAACAACCATTTAATGTGCTTACCTAGTAGTTGTCTTCGTAGCACAAAATCTAAGGCAATACATGTTGAATCAAAAGACACATTGCGTAGAAAAGATTGATCCCTTGAAATATCTCCTAAGTCACGCAGCATTGAGAGGTCATCTGGCAAAATGGGTCATGATTTTGAGTGAATATGACATTCAATATGTGGAATGAAAGGCTATAAAGGGACAAGTGATAGCGGATCAACTAGTAGATGCACCCATGCAAAGTGATCACCCATTGGTGGAAAACTTCCTTGATGAGTCCATATTTCATACAAAACCTAAATCATCTTGGAGGCTCTACTTTGATGGGTCTCATACTAGTCATGGCTCGGGAGCAGGAATATTGTTTATCATGTCACAAGGAGACTCCATCTCTAAGTCATTCTGCATTTCTTTTCCATGTACAAATAATGTTGCAGAATATGATGCACTTGTTACGAGACTCAAAATGGCCATAAAATTAAAAATTAAGACACTTCATGTTTATGGAGATTATCAGTTGGCCATCAACTAGGTCAACGACGAATATGACACCAAGGACGAGAAATTAATGCCTTAGAAATGAATGGTTGACAAATTTTGGACATATTTCCACATGTTGACTTTTGAGAAAGTTCCAAGAGCACATAACAAGGTAGTAGACACAATGGCTACAATCGGGTCTCTCATAGACATTCCAAGCAATGTTCCTCAATTTGAGTTCCTGGTGGAATAGAATTTAGTTCCTGCATATGACATTCCATAATCAGTGAAGTGATACTTATCTAGTATTTCCTTCAATGTCCAACATTCTTCTATTTGATGTCAAGGAATACGATGATATTTGCAATATGGTATATGGGAATTGTCAAGATGAATGACCAACCTATTGGAGGGTGGTAAGAGTATAAGACCTTTGTTTAAAAGCAGTTGAAGTCTCCTTTCACAATCAAGTGGAGGATGTGTAGGAAACTTTAGCTTCTTCAATTTGTATGGTTGTTTGTGTTTACTAGGTTCTCCTTTTTCATGAATAGGAGGAAGGGGACCCATAGGGATCCTAACATCCTTGTCATTAGAAGGAGAGAATGGTTGTTCATGTGGAAGGAGAATGTTAAAGTTAGTAGGAGGATTCAAGACCACTGTACTAGCATCCTGAATTCTTCTGGGTTGAAGAGGATGTCTGTCAGGGTGAGAAAGATCTTTACATCCTAATCCAGTTGTATGTGCTTCAGTTGATTGTTGTTCAAGAAGTTGATGGATTTCATTTTCATGTTAAATTGTGTCATAACCTTGTTTACTTAAGATAGTGAATCCCTTACCATATGTTTCTTCAAGGTTGATAGGAATGTTCGTGACTTTGTGCTCATAGAATGGTTTGGATTGTGGTGGTTGAGAGGAATTAGGTCCACTTGAGGGAGGAAACTTAGGTCCTATGTTGATTTCAAGATGTAAATATGCAAAGTGATCAGGAGGTGTAACAGTAGGAAGTTCTTGTGATCACATAGATGGGTAAAAGGCTGAATTTTCTTCGAGGTTGTTAAGGAAATCATTGTAGAACTTCTTCATGCTAACATAATCTTCTCCAATGATTTCTACATCACGAGGAGGATAATCATGAGGAGTTAAAGGAGCATGTGGTTGTTCATGGTCATTAAGGTCACAACAAAAGGTACAGTTGGACATGTCTACCAGTGATTTTAAGGAATTCCAAAACTTATTGAAAGAAAATTCCATGATGCAAATAAACTCAGATGTAATAAATGAGGAAAAATAGAGAATTTGTAACTAAAAGAAAAATGCAGGAATAAGGAATAGGAATGCAGAAAAATGTCAAAAGAAATGCAGAAATACTATCTAAAAAGTGCAGAGGGACTGATTCGCCCTGGGTGGCGAATGAGTCCTAGGATGCAATTTTTTTTGTGTTTTTCAAAATTTCAAGGATTATTTAAATGTTCTATAGAATGCAATTACAAATACATAATGCATATTTTTACTTTTTTCAGTGAAATTGAATGCAAAAATGAAAACTAAATGAATGTTTCATTAATGCAAAATGAAAGGTCCCAGAATGCAATAACAAATCAATGTCCTAATTGAATGCTAATGCAAATGAAAACTAGGATGTAAAATGTGAATGCAATCATAAGTTTAAAGTGTTTAAAATTCGGGTTCACCAAAATGAAACATAGATTTTTGGGAACCTAAATGTTGGCTCTTGCACTTCTAGGGTTTTTCACCTAAAAGGAGAGAGATTTAGGTCCAAAAATGCTTATGTAACACTCAAATTAGGACGTGTTCAATGTGATATGATGTAAATGAACTTAACTAAATGCAATAAAATTATTAAAATGAGCTAGAATGAATGTAAAGGTGCAATTTAAGCTATGTTTGAAAACACATTATGATATGCAAAAAACTATGAAAATGAAGAAATTATGTATAGCAGAGAGTACAGGGGTAAATCTAAGTGCACCTGGATGATGTGTGAGCTTTCTAGAATGTTTGGAATGCTGGTGAATTTTACTAATTTTTCATAGTGGGACTCATTCGCCCAGGGTGGCAAATCAGTCCACTTATTGATGAAAAACTATCGAGAGTTGATTTCTATTTGTCAAGATTTGAAATTTGACAAAACTCAAGTTTCCAGTCCTAAGGTGGGATTCATTTGCCATAGGTGGGACTCATTCACCACAAATGGTGAATCAATCATCTCCCATATTTCTGAAAAACCAGGATACAACTCTACAACACCAGATTTAAGAATGTTTGCTTGTCGTGTTGCCGAAGTCAAATCTACATAAAATAGACAAATAACTCTCTCCAAGCTTGAATTTGACTTATGTTCACTTAAAGCACCTAGTTGACATAAAAGCCAGTCTTCAAAACCTAATAACTTGTCAAATATGCAAACAAAAGGGTTGCAAATACACAAGGAAAAGGGGAAAAATGATTAGGGTTAGTGAATAGGGGTTTGCCTTGGTCAAACCCCACTATTGGTAATTAAACCCTTGAAAGATAATGAAATGCAGGAGAAAGATAAAGTAATAGCATGCAAATGATATCAACTCACCTAACTCTTGATCTTGTAATTATGAAGTAATGTCAATGGTAGCTTCAAAGTGCTTTAATTGATGATGTAAAAATGCTTGAATGAATGAGAAGATTGTAGGAGATTGCTTGAATGAATTAGGAGATCTAAAATGAGGTGAAAAATGTCTATTTATACAATTATTATGCCTTATTATCCATTCATACCTCATCACAGGCCGACATCAAGTGATTTTGAATAAAATTCTGAAAGGAAATTTGAAATATTTTGAATTTGGGGCCAAGGGGGACTCATTTGCCACACATGGAAAATGGGTTCCACCTAGGACCTAAAAACAAGTGTTGGTAATAATGTTGTGTTTAATGTTATTTATCAGGATAACATTCAAAAATAAACTTAATTAAGTCATATGAGGGCATAAAGAGACAAAATAAAGCATGAGAAAGGTGTAAATAGTGAATATGTTCCTAGAAAAGTGTGAAGGCTTGTTACAAGACTTTACAACACTTCAATATAGGACTTGTTGATGAGAAAAAAGGTGATTTTTAGGTAAATTGTATTAAATAGAGTCTAGAAGAATGTAGAAATGTCTTACAACATTTCACAATACCTTTAGAAGACGTCATTATTTGAATTTTAGTACCTAAATAATCATGTTCAAGCAATGTTACAACATAAAATCAAAGCAACATAGCTCCAACACCATGAAACAAGACCTAAAGGCCATGAAAATGACAAAGGGCCATTTTTCTACAGCACATTTAGCCCCCACTTTAGTGAGAGGATGAACCTACTTCCAACTCACACTAAAGTAGCCATGAACATCGAGGGGAGGTTTCAAATGCACTTACATTAGCAAGATGGAATGCAACAATCAAGAGGGATGATCAAGCCCCCAGGATGAGGACAAAGAAACGCACAAGTGTTGAGAAGAATTAGATGAAGCTTCGATCATCAAACCAACTAGTTGTGAAAAGGGATCTAGGCTGATTGTTTGAAAAAGAGAATGTGTAATCACTCTGGGGCCATGAAACTAGTTGTCTGTGGGGTGAGAAAACCCAACTATATACTCACTCTGGGGCCATGGAGCTAGTTTTCCCCAAGGTGAGAAATCCCAAAAATTAAGATACATACGCTAGTTGATATGCACTCACAAAACACAAAAGTGGCTATGCGGAAAAGTCATGCCGCTAGTTGGGCTTCCCTCTCAACCATGCCAAATTTATACCGCTTGATAACTTTAACAATGTGCCACAAGGAAAAATCCATGAACAAAAAGGAAAGGTACCACAATCATGCAAGTTGCATTATGCAAGGTGGAAAAAATGAAAAAATGTAAAATGTAAAATGTTTGAAGGAGTCTTGTTCAGTTTATGGAAGGTCAGTCACTTAGGAAACATTATTTCTAATGTTTCCAAGAGAGGACCAATCAAAGAATAGTATATTTAGAACTTAGGGGATGCAGTGCATCACATCATCTGACCACCAAGAGGAATGCAATATGCTCAGATAGATCACACTTATGAAGGACATCACACCCAATGTCATCCACAAAGTGACAAACACATCACGTAAATGACAAGGCTACACTAAGAAACTAAGAATGCAAATGAATTAATGGTAATGTATGCCCCCCACTTTAAAAAAATTGCTACACATTATTTTGTGAGCAATTACTTTAAAGTAGAGAAGAAAAGAAAATGCAAAAAGAAAACTAGACATGAGAGCCAACTTGGAAAGCTCTATGCCAAGTCATATGTTTTGAAGTTAGGTTGTGTCATGTCAACGAAAAATGAAAAACAAAGAAAGGGAGTTGCCCCTTAGAAAAGAAAATACACCAAAGACATAAGGATTTATGGATTTGGGGTCATTATGCTTGTTGTTGCAATGCTATTATGAAAGACACATAGAATTGGAAGAATGACACAAAGAGAGAAAAAAAAAAGAAAAAGTAAAGTCCATTTTGAGTCAACATGGAAGAGACATTGTGGTCTTGATGCCTTGCATTGTATGCAAAAATGAAAACACAAGTGAAATGAAAACAAGAAGGTGAAATAAAATGAAAAATCTTTTGGGTCAACACGAAGGAGACATTTCAGTCTCGATGCCTTGTGTCATCCCAAAAAGGAAAACACAAAACAAAGAAAAGATAAAAGATAAAAAGACAAGGACCATTTCGGTCAACATGGAAGAGACATAGGGCATCTCTATGCTTTGCGTCATCCCAAAAAGGAAAACAAACAACAAAGAAAAGAGAAAAGAGAAAAAGACAAGGACCATTTGGGGCAACATGGAAGAGACATAGGGCATCTCTATGCTTTGAATCATCCCCAAAAGGAAAACAAAAAACAAAGCACGACAAATACAAGAATAAAGGTACAAATAGAAGAAGTGTACAAAGAGAGGAAACATCAAACACATGATACGGGGGAACATGATACGCACATGGAAAATAAAATCAAAAGGAATAAGTAATGCAAATGCAAGTCAACCATTAACAAAGTTATTGGTTTTGCAATCTTAAATTTCTAGGCAAAAAAGGAATAACATAGTTAAGAGACAAGGGAAAATGCATTACAAGGACTAGGCTAACAACTTCTTTCCCCCCACAAAGTGTAAAGGCAAGAATGAGCCGAGGTGCACGATAGGAAAGGATCATGCAATAGTGAGAATAGAGAACTCTACAACTATGGCATGACAAAGGGGTTTAGTTTGGTTCAAGGTATGACGTGGAAACAATTGGTATCGGTGAAGTGATAGTTATCTAGTATGTCCTTCAATGTCCGAAATTCTTCTATTTGATGTCCAAGAATACGATGTATTTGCAATAAGGTAAATGGGAATCATTAGGATGAATGCCCAACCTATTGGAAGGTGGTAAGAGTATAAGACCTATGTTTAAAAGCAGTTGAAGTCTCCTTTCACATTCAGGTGGAGGATGTGTAGGAAACTTTAGCTTCTTCAATTTTTATGGTTGTTTGCATTTACTAGGTTCTCCTTTTTCATGAATAGAAGGAGGAAGGGGACCCATAGGGATCCTAACATCCTTGTCATTAGAAGGAGAGAATGGTTTTTGATGTGGAAGGAGAATGTTCAAGTTCAGAGGAGGATTCAAGAACACTATTCTAGCATCCTGAATTCTCCTAGGTTGAAGAGGATGTTTGTCAGGGTGAGAAGGATCTTGATATCCTAATCTAGTTGTATGTGCTTTAGTTGATTGTTGTTAAAGAAGTTGATGGATGTCATGTTCATGTTTTGTGTCACAACCTTGTTTACTTAAGATAGTGAATCCCTTAACATATGTTTCTTCAAAGTTGATAGGAATGTTCGTGACTTTGTGCTCATAGAATGGTTGGGATTGTGGTCGTTGAGAGGAACTAGGTCCACTTGAGGGAGGAACCTTAGGTCCTATGTTGATTTCAAGATGTAAATATGCCAAGTGATCAGGAGGTGTAATAGTAGGAAGTTCTTGTGATCACATAGATGGGTAAAAGGCTGCATTTGCTTCGAGGTTGTCAAGGAAATAATTGTAGAACTTGTTCATTCTAACATCATCTTCTCCAATGATGTCTACATCACGAGGAGGACAATCATGAGGAGTTAAAGGAGCATGTGGTTGTTCAAGAACATTAAGGTCACAACAAAAGGTACAGTTGGACATGTCTACCAATGATTTTAAGGAATTCCAAAACTCATTGAAATAAAATTCCATGATGCAAATAAACTTAGATGCAACAAATTAGGAAAAATAGAGAATATATAACTAAAAAAAATAATGTAGGAACAAGGAATAGGAATGCAAAAAAAGTCAAAAGAAATGCAAAAATAGTCTAAAAAGTGCAGAGGGACTGATTCGCCCTGGGTGGTGAATGAGTCCAAGGATGTAATTTTTTGTGTTTTTTAGAATTTTAAGGATGATTTAAATGTTCTACAAAATGCAATTACAAATGAAAAATGTAGATTTTTACTTTTTTCAGTGAAATTGAATGCAAAAATGAGAACTAAATGAATGTTTCACTAATGCAAAATGCAAGGTCCTAGAATGCAATAACAAATCAATGTCCTAATTGAATGCTAATGCAAATGAAAACTAGGATGAAAAATGTGAATGCAATCAGAAGTTTAAAGTGTTTAAAAGTTGGGTTCACCAAAATGAAACATAGATTTTTGGGAACCTAAATGTTGGCTCTTGCACTTCTAGGGTTTTTCACCTAAAAGGAGAGAGATTTAGGTCCAAAAATTCTTATGTAACACTCAAATTAGGATGTGTGCAATGTGATATGATGTAAATGAGCTTAACTAAATGAAATTGACTGATTAAAATGAACTAGAATGAATGTAAAGGTGCAATTTAAGCTATGTTTGAAAACACATTGTGATATGCAAACAACTATGAAAATGAAGAAATTATGCAGAATAGAGAGTACAAGGGAAAATCTAAGTGCACCTGGATGATGTGTGAGCTTTTTGGAATTTCTGGAATGCTAGTGAATTTTACTAATTTTTCATAGTAGGACTCATTCACCTAGGTTGGCGAATCAGTCCACCAATTGATGAAAACCTGTCTGGAGCTGATTTCTGTCTATCAAGATTTGAAATCTAACAAAACTCAAGTTTCTAGTCCTAAGGTGGGAATCATTTGCCATAGGTGGAAAATCAGTCCTCTCCCAAATTTCTGAAAAACCAAGAAACAACTCTGCAACACTAGATTTAGGAATGTCTACTTGTCAGGTTGCCGAAGTCAAATCTACAGAAAATAGACAAATAACTCTCTCCAAGCTTGAATTTCACTTATGTTCACTTGAAGCACCTAGTTGACATAAAAATCAATCTTCAACACCTAATAACTTTCCAAATTTGCAAACAAAAGGGCTGCAAATAGACAAGAGAAAGGGGAAAAATGATTATGGCTAGTGAATAGGAGTTTTCCTTGGTCAAACCCCACTTTTGGTAATTAAACCCTTGAAAAGATAATGAAATGAAAGAGAAAGATAAAGTAATAGCATGCAAATGATATCAACTCACCTAACTATTGATTTTTTAATTCTGAAGTAATGTTAATGGCAACTTCAAAGTGCTTGAAAAGTACTTTAATTGATGGTGTAAAAATGCTTGAATGAATGAGAAGATTGTAGGAGATTGCTTGAATGAATTAGAAGATTGTAGGAGATTGCTTGAATGAATTAGGAGATTTAAAATAAGGTGAAAAATTCCTATTTATACAATTCTTATGCCTTAGTATCCATTCATACCTCATCACAGGATAACATCAAGTGGTTTTGAATAAAATCCCAAAAGGAAATTTGAAATATTTTGAATTTGGGGCCAAGGGGGACTCATTCGCCACCGAGGACCTAAAAACAAGTTTCGGGAATAATGTTGTGTTTAATGTTATTTGTCAAGATAACATTCAAAAATACACTTAATTAAGTCATATGAGGGCATAAAGAGACAAAATAAAGCATGAGAAAGGTGTAAATAGTGAAGATGTGCCTAGAAAAGTGTGAAGGCTTGTTACAAGACTTTGAAACACTTCAATATAGGACTTGTTGATGAGAAAAAATGTGATGTTTAGGTAAATTGTATTAAATAGAGTCTAGAAGAATGTAGAAATGTCTTACAACATTTCACAACACCTTCACAAGATGTCATTCTTTGAATTTTTGTACCTAAATAAGTATCTTCAAGCCATGTTATAGCATAAAATCAAAGTAGCATAGTTCCATTACCATGAAACAAGACCTAAAAGGCCATGAAAATGACAAAGGGCCATTTTCCTATGGCACAGATCCTACCTCTTCCAATGGCCACAAATTCATTATCACTGCCACTAAGTACTTCACTAAGTGGATCGAAGCCATCCCCCTTACATACATTACCAATAATTTTTTTTCCAAATTCATCCTAAACTACATCATCTGTCGATATGGTGTACCCCATTCCATCATCACAGAAAATAGGTGTCCTTTCAAAAATCAAGACATTCATGAGTTATGTGAACGCTTCTATATCCAACATCATTTCTCCATACCATGTTACTTGCAAGACAATGGTCAAGCTGAGGCATGAAATAAGATCATCAAAATTCTTAAGAAGATAGTTAATGACACTGGTCATGACTGACACATCCAACTAAACCCTGCTCTATGGGCTTACCACACTAGCATCCACACACCCACAGGAGCTGCTCCATTTTCCTTAGTCTTCAAAGCTGAAGCCATCCTACCCATCGAGGTTGAAATTCCTTCTTTCTGAGTCTCCCTGAAGGGTTTAATTGATGATGAGGAATATAGATTGTAGAAGTTGAGAAAGCCAACCTCACAGACCCCGAAGATCACCTGCATGCAAATAACCTGTCACAGAAAGAAGAGATGGAGACAAACAAGCAAGGGTGCTCTGAAAGCTGAAAAATGTATTCATCCGAGAGAGAGGTAAATTACAATGATGAATCCTTATAAAAGGATATTGTGCAACCTAAAAGAAACCCTAATAGGTAGACATTTAATAATTAATATAATTATTAAATGTCACAAAATGCAAACTAAAGTGAAATCTTAAGAGAGGAATAAAGGTAATTTAATCAACATGATTAAATTAAAACCTTTACTCTAACACCCCCCCTTAAGATGAGCAAAAGTGCAGTTACAAACATGTGCAAGAAAGCAAAGGTAACTACAATGCAAGAAAGTAAACTTGGGTCCCGGCAACAAAGCTGATCAGGTACCAATTACAACCAAATCTCGTAAAGTGGAGAAATAGAGAAAACCTCATGGGAAAAACTCTACTCCAAAAAGAGATGAAAGAAATAAATGTACTAATAATAGAAGGATAGGAGGTGGATAACATAAGACCCCCCATAGACAGCTTCTATCATATAAGTACATGTACAATGGTCTCCATAGGAGAAAAAGAAAGACTAGAAGGCCCCACAATGAAGAAACTCTTATAATGGTAGATGCCTGATGTAGAATCCAGAAAGATATCCTGAAGCGGCAAATAATATTCCTCCCCTTGGGAAGAAATGGATCCAAAGGACAATGTCGAAGAAACCCTGTGAAAGAACCAAGATGTCTCAAGATGTGTGCCATGATAGGATGTTGAAGAATCTCTCTGTCTGAAACTGAAACAAAAGATGTCAAATCCAAACTGAACAGAAGACTCAAAAACTGCAACCTCTGAATGCAGGATGATGGTGGGCTAACAGCTGGAATATGGCTGTCAACAAAGAGGAGCTGAAAATCCTCAAAGTAATCCTCCAAATCTGCAATGTGAGACTCAACAAACAAAGACGAAATGCCTGCAAGATAAGAATCCCAAGTAGCCATGTCTAAAAGATGTATGATGTCCTGCTTAGCTGAATCAATAGGAGCCAAAGAAGAGGCAATATCAAACTGATCAAGAACAACAGGAGAAGATGTGATACAAGTATAATCTCAGTCTGAAGAGTAGGAACTGTGAGACATTCCTCTGATTCATCAGAATATAGAAGGGTGTCTAAATACTGAAGTTCCTTTAAAGTATCATGATCAAAAGGTGTGTTCTCTCTCCAACCAATGGGTACAAGACAATCTGAAGCAAGATCCTTTGGGAATGGAGAAAGACTGGGGTCTCCATAGATCTCCCAAAGACGTGTCCAAAGTGAGTGAGGACAATCAATGCCCGATATAGCCCACACAGTGTCAAAATCAACACTAGACAAAATAACTCCTACTATATGATTTCTAATGATATCCCAAGCTAGTTTTCCCTCTAAAGTTGCTGGTTCAGGTATGAGATCATACAAATAAGGCAACAAATTTAGCCACCTACAATGTGTAAGTATACCCTTTGCCCATGACTCATAATTACCCCGTTCCAGAAATACAACTAAAGGGTGAGTAGAAAAACCCATGATAACTCTTCAAATTAAAAATCTGAGACTAACTGACCTCAATACTGATAAATCAGATCAAATAAAGCCATCCCACAGAAACAAATCATTTCCAAGTGCTGAAACGTCCAAGTAACTGACAGATGTGTGAAAACACAAAATACTGAATAAAAGGTACCTGGTGCAGATTCTGGAAAAAATAAATGATAGATCTGGAAAGAACACAGAAACACCTTTCCAACGCCTCTTTGTTTGCGAAAAACGGAGTCCGTATGCAAAAGATATGGCTCCAGGAGTGCAAAAGTATTGTTCTGACTTTGACTGAGGAATACAGCATCCAAACGGAAAAATCAGGAAATCAGACCTGATCCATCAGAACGGCACCGGAAGCATCTTTCCAACAGTATCTTGTTTTTGAAAAACGGAGATCGGACGCCCGATTTATGCCCGAGTTTGTAAAACAGCTCCAAAAGACCCGGTTTGGCCCTCCTAGCCCTCAGGGGCTTAAAAGGGCCCTGGTCGGTGGCGACTGGCACAAGGTGGTGGCGGAGTAGCGCTGGTGCTGTGGAGGAGGAGGGCGCTGGCCCTAGTAGCGCGCGACTGGCGACATTTTTTATATGGCCGGGCCGGTGGCGGCCGGGCGGGGGCTGCCTTGGTGCCTTTAGCCGCGGCGCCCGTTTTAAATAAAAAACTGTGGTTTTTTAATTTTGATTTTTTTAATTTTTCTCGCCTCGTACTGCGTGCCTGGGGGCCGTACGACCCTTGGGTAAAAAAATTTTGCCTCCTGGATCAACAGTAGCCAAACTGGGCTTGCCTTATATGAAAATATAGGTTTTTGGCCGCTCTGAATCCAACTGTGAGGTCCGTTTTGGCCCAAAATGCACCCAAAAAATGGAGTTACCTAGATCCTCAAAAAAAATGCACTAAGACCCTCTCAAATTAGCTGAAGAACTTCTGAAAGCCCTATCAAACCCTTGAAGCTCCAAATTCTTCAGAAATCGAACAGGTTATTTGCATGCAGGTGATCTTCGGGGTCTGTGAAGTTGGATTTCTCAACTTCTACATGGTATCAGACCCCGAAGATCACCTGCATGCAAATAACCTGTCACAGAAAGAAGAGATGGAGACAAACAAGCAAGGGTGCTCTGAAAGCTGAAAAATGTATTCATCCGAGAGAGAGGTAAATTACAATGATGAATCCTTATAAAAGGATATTGTGCAACCCTAAAAGAAACCCTAATAGGTAGACATTTAATAATTAATATAATTATTAAATGTCACAAACTGCAAACTAAAGTGAAATCTTAAGAGAGGAATAAAGGTAATTTAATCAACATGATTAAATTAAAACCTTTACTCTAACATAGATAGTCACGACTACATGAATTGGAAATGCTAGAGAAATGCAAACACAATGCCTTGAATCATTTACAAGCATATCACAATCATCTCTGTCGTAGTTACAACAAGACATTCATGGTCAAGAAGTTTGACATTGGTGACTTGGTCCTCATGCAAAACCCCAAGAATCAATTTGATAGAGAAAAACTTGGAAAATTCGAACCAAATTGGTTGGGCCCTTATATTATCACATCCTCTTTTGGTTCTGGAGCATATCAGCTAGCTACTCCAGATGGCGAACAATTGATAGATCCTATAAATATTCTACATCTTCGAAAGTTCTATGCATAAGATCAGAAAGTCTAGTTGAAAACCTTAAAAAAACAAAAAAAATTGAAAAATATAAAAATCGTCACCTTGATGAAAACCTAGCAAATAGGCGTCTTGGTGACACCAAAAAAAATAGAAAAATGACAAAAATAGTAAAGAGAAATAATTTTTCCAACAGTGAAAACCTAGTAAACGGGTGCTTTGGATAAGTACCATGGTGAAAACCTGGCAAACAGGTTCCATGTGTAGTCAGTTTTTGCTTTGCCATCTACTGTCACTCTATCTACCTTAGTCCATAATAAACAACCACTTTTCTAACACCATCTTAATACCCTATCACAAGAACATGCCATTCCTTTCATGGTTGATAATGATTGGTATCAAGTCCTACATACTATCCATCTGTCATCACAAGCATTTCCTTTACGCATCCTTCAAACTTGGCTAGTCTAGAACTTGACTGGGGGAATTCCTTTATCATCCAACTATAGTGGGTATCACACATGGTTATGCCAATCGGAAAATGTCTTGAAAAAAGACAAAAAAATCATAAAATGTCTTGAAAAAATACAAAAAAATCATAAAATGTCCTGAAAAAAACAAAAAAATCACAAAATGTCCTAAAAAAAGACAAAAAAATCATAAAATGTCTTAAAAAAGACCTAAAAATCATAAAATGTCCTAAAAAAGACCTATAAATTGAAAAACATCCTAAAGAAATACAAAAAAAAAAAAAAAATCTCAAAAACACATAAACAGAGTCATATCTTGTCAAGTTTGTCATGTCAGTTAGTTGCTGTCATTTGTCAAACTACGTTGTCTCTACACATTTGCTATGTAGGCAAGGCTCATTTTTGGGCCCCTGAGACATTAGGTCCATCCTTTTAGGTTTGTCAAAATAAAAAATCATGACTCAATCTTTGGTCATCAAGGAAAAGTCATTGGTCATGTCAAACTACGAGGTCTTTGAGTGTATGACATAGGCAAGGCCATCTATCGATGAACCCCCAAGGCCACACTAGGTCAGTCCATTAGGGTTCATGACACTGCACTGACACACATGTCAAAAATATTCAAGTCAAATAGGTCATTCTAAAACATAAAAACTTCCAAAGCAAACTCTGACAATCCTTCAATTAACATGTCAATCACATCAGCATGTCAACATCGACATGTAGTCAATTTTGTCAGGACAAGCCAACTCTGTCAACAAAAGTCAACTTCAGTCAACTTTAGTCAAAACTAGTCAAATTGTCAAAATTTTCTTATTATTCAGATGTGTCCTAAAGAATTATATTTGTCATTTAATTATACCGTAGGATGTGTCCTTCCTAGGTATCGTCACTGTCATTTGGCATTTTGAGGGATTCTCTTGATATTTGAGGATCGATCCTCTTGACATAAACATTATTTAGGATGTGTCATTCTTGAATTTGGAAAACTCTGACATTTGACACCTTGACATCATCAAACATGACATATTTGACATCCGACACCGTCAAACCTGACATCTTGACATTAAAACTCTTGACATTCAGGCACACGTGGCAAACACTTGGCAAACATTATATGGGCATTGGCCCTTGGATTCTTTCATCATGTTACTAGTTTCTCTGCAATGTCCTAACAACATGATTAGAGAAGTAGTGATGTATCATGATGATTGACTTATCCTATTTTTTTTATTAGTCATGTTGCTAGTTCCTCGAGGATGTCTTGGTAACAGGATTTAGAGGAGCAATGATGTTTCATGACTTTTCTTTCTTGTTTGTCTTATGCTTGTGGTTGCTGTGACAAAAAGACTGGGGAAATTCCGCTCTTAGTATGAGTCATGATTATCCTTGTCTTCGACTACTTGTTTCATGTGATGGTATGACCTTGCACACCTTGATCTATGTCATATCATGGTTTTTGTTGGCCATTACAATAATCTGCCCAATGATAATTAAGAGAAATAATTGTTAAGTCTTGTAGTAACATGTTGAAGGATTTAGTCTCTGCACTAAAATTCATCTCATTCTGTCTTGTCGTCTCATCTCATCTATCTCATGATGATACCTTGTGACACACAAAAAGGTGAGTGCATACATGATCATATAGGCATGCATTGCATTAGGTCTTTACATATTTCCATAAAATATAGATTCATACATCATCCACATCATTTAAACACATATATCACATCATAAGATTGCATTTTCCATACATATATAGTCATGCATTAACACATCCATAATCATAAACATGGCATCCATTATGATCATACAATATGCAACCATATAAACATCATCATCATAACATAACATCATCATGGCATATAAGCATAAATAACCATCACATCATCATGCATCATACAATGCATACATGGAATAGCATATAAAAGACATCATCATAGGAATCATAAATGCATAAATTACATCACATAGGCATCATATGGTCATCATAATTACATCATCATAATCATCATCACATAAGCATATGCCATACAACATAATCATCACATAATGCATCATCACATAACATAAAGCATATAGGCCGCATCAAAACCGCATCGCATATATAATCTCAAAAAATATAATGTCACATGATAGAGTCATGAGATATCCCAAGAATGGAGCTCGCAAGCTCGATGGTCAATATATAAAGTGTCATAACATGAATGTCTGAAACGTGATGTCAAAAGTAACCATGTCAAATGCCCCTATGTTGTGCTCTCCTCATCCCCTCATGGAGAAGAGCATGGTGACTGATGACATGTAGCTAGCACTAGCATAATTGGTGAAGACATGATGAATTGTGTCTGTGAGGCTGATGGAACTGACACTTATGGCATCATCTCTATAGTAACATGAGGTTGTGAGGACACTGCGAGATGTGTCTGTGAGACTGATGGATCTGTGACTAGCAGTTGACTATGCTCTGACCTGTTCCTTGACCTAGATGACCCATGACTATGACCCAACCTATGTCTTGAAGAGTGCCTATGACTATGGTGAGAGTGATGACCTGATGATTTCCCTAATGCTGTGGAACCCCCCACAATACTCTGACTGCATCTACTGCTCTCTGTCCTACTACTGCTGCCACTCCTTATCCTACTGCCACTGCTTGTCCTCATCTGAGACCATGTCAGAGTAGGATATCATCTCTCAGGTGGCACAACCTAATCATAGAGTAGTCGATAACGTCCTTGACTAGCACTAACCCTAGCTAGCTCTCTCACCAAGTCCCCTAATGATCCCGAGCATAAATCTACAAACTCTATGCACCATCTCGTAGAATCCTACTGTTAGATCACCACCTGATATCCTTCTACCCTGGAAACCTCCAGCTCTGCCTATAAGGCCTTGACCTGTGCTGCACTCTCATCAAGTCTCCTCTGCATATCGACGAATCACTGGTCTATATTTTCATCATGTGGCAATGGTGGGCCTGTGGGTATGTCATCCTCTCCCTCCACCATCTGCCACCTCAGTAGCCGCTCTGCCTCATCTATGGCATCCTCACCATCTGGCTCCTCATCATCCTCCTCACCTCTAATGACTCCCAACTCTTTTGACATCTCCACCTCCACCTCTCCCTCCTCCCTAACCTCGTCTTCTTGCTGAATCTCCTCCTCTTGTCTCCCATCCTCCTATCCAACCATGACATCTAGAGCAACATCAGGGTACTCTACCTCCTATCTCAACTCCTCCTCCTCTCTCTCCTCCTTCGCTACCTTGAGGATCGGTCCTAAGGGTACTCTCTCCACGCACTGCCAGACTCTCCTCCCCTATCTCCCAACATCTCCCTCTCTCCTCTTCCCACCATCTCCACCATCGTCTCCACCTCCTTCATCATCTCCGCCACCCCTCCCTCTATCCCCTTGACCTCCATCCCTACCCCTCTCTCCCCCTCCATCTCTCCCCCTCCCCCTACCACCATCTCTTCCTCCCTTGCCACCTCGTCATACTCAGGGTATTACTGATCTATGATCGACTAGTGTTGGTCCATCCGGATTTGTTAATGGCATTGGTCAATGTGTCTGCCACCACAAGTCAAAATCTGTTGTCGTCCTGGGATCCACAGGACCTCCGCTCCACCCCCATGCCTATGCCACTAACCCGTTTATCTGTTGATCAACAAAAGGTACTGATATTGTAGGACCCCACATCGATGATCATGACGATTGGGCATACTTGGAAGTCTCCATAGGTACACCCTACTACTCTCTGAACTATCGAAGCACCCACTGGGGAAGGTACATCTCAATGATCAACTGGCTATGAACAATGCATCCAATCAAATACCTGAATTGTCAGCAAAATGACAAATGATCAACCTCATTAGCCCACTATGCATAGTTGTTGTATGGTCGCCAAACAAATGTAGCCATCGTATCTATCTGTTGCCACCATAAGCCTGTCTCCCAAACTCCGGTTTGTTGTAGTGCTCCTGCATAAAGATACACATAGGGTATCCCATCCACTAACAGTGGCCTCTAAATGGGTGGAAAAAAGATGGGAATATGCTTCTAGGCCCAAATCATGAGTAAGGTGGCGTCGCAGTTGATACTCTGAGCTTCTCTATATGCCATCTCATGGAGCTGATGGTAAAGAATCCCTAGCAAACAAGGCCCCCATTCAAAGATAGTCCTATCACATCTCATCCACACAAGCACATCTTCCTAGCCAATCAGGAATCTGTGTCCCCGATGATCTAGTATCAAAACTCCCACAATCAACATACATAACATGGAATCCCACCGAGGGTAGTGCTCTGCCATGAACTCCCAGTGAATCTCGTAGCCCTTGATGCCTAATCCTACACTAGTCTCATACTCGTAATAACTTGTAAATGTCTAATATCCCCATTGTGGATCATAAATGACCTGCTCTCCTTGGATTGGTAGGCGGAGAATCTGGTACACATCCTCTAGAGTCACTGTGGCCTCTCCTGTTGGTAATTTAAATGAACATGTCTCTAAGTGACACTTCTCGTAGAGTGCGGTTAGAAATCCCCTATTTTCCTGGACAATGGGCATATAGATGACGTAGTATAATCCAAGTCACATCAAATTCCTTTGCTCTTGATCTCACAACTAGTCCTTAAATCCATATGTCGATGACCTACTCACCTGTGTGTAGATTAGTGGTAACTATCTCTGCACATGCTGAAACATGCATTAGCACATTATTGAATATCATTATTACCATCTATCTACTCAAAATAATTTAAAAACTTAAACCTAAATTAAAGTCAGCCCTGGTCAAAGTAAAATGCATCGCGTTGACTTCATTTGTGTCGTAATTTGGCACTTGTGTCATATCATACTGCACTTGCATTCTAATCTGACTATTGTGTCATCTTTTCCCATGTTTGAATCTCACTCTATCACTTGTGTCACATTGTTTTTCAAATGCATCATCTCATTCAAATATGTTGCTTGAGTACGCGAATGAGTCACAATATTTTGAATGTGGCGTTATGCCTGTCATTTGCAGTGCGACTTGGCGAATGTGGCTTGATTTCTCACAAATGTGTTGCACCTAATCGACCTACCCTTGCGGACTTGTTACATTTGCTTCACGACACATCAAATGCATCGAATGCAAATGTGAATGCAACTTACGCACACACATATGTGTTGCGGCACATTCATTTCCTACCCTAAAAATCCCAAAAAAGCACGAAAAAATGATAAATTGACAAAGTGGGTAAGGCGTACTCACCGTTGGCTTTGCGCCCTTTGGCTGACTAAAAGTCCAAATGATCTCCCTGTGGTGCTCAGTCACTAGAATCGCCATGTTTGTGCACGTTGTCCTTGCTCTGAGCTCTCCAAATTTTCAAGTGTGAATGTGAAAATGAGTTGAATTTTACCCCATTTTCAACCTATTTATAGGGTCAAAGTGGGATTTTTCAACCTTTTTATTACTGAAAGCTCTTTTGACTGCCTTTGACTAGCCTATTGACCACTTAAACATCCCAAAATTTGAAACTGCTTGTGCCATCATTGTTTTGGTCATCAAATTAACTTGTCGGGACACTTTCCAAATTTTTATGTCACTGTGCCAACATTCAAAAATTTTCCCGAGAGGGCATAGATACTCCGTACCTTCACTAAGGCATGTTTCTGACTGAATTTTCTATCACAATGCAATAGGCTACATTAAGAAAAAGAGGGGCCAAATGTAGATGTACATAAGAATGACCTAGGCCTACAAGCTCTATTGTCACCATATTTCTTCTTGACATAATTGAAATATTTATGTCCTTGGTCCACTTTCAACTATTAATTAAATAATTCATAATTATTTTATTAATTCATGTCTTTATTCCTCTTGATTATTTAAATAAATTTTATTTATTTATTTATTTAAATGTGTCACTAATTGTCTAATGTCTTTCCATAATTAAATAAATTCCTTAATTTATTTAATTATCTTTGTCCACTAAATTCCTCCTGATTATTTAAATAAATAAACCTTGTTTATTTATTTAAATATGTCATTAATTTTTGAAAGTCTTCTTATAATTAAATAAATTCTTTAATTTATTTAATTATTGTCTACCTTGACATTTTCCCCATTTTATTTAAAATGGTCCCACTTTCTAATTTCCACCCTTTTAATAAATAATTCAAATTAATTATTTATTGTCACATGACCCCACCTTTTGAATTAAATTAATTTTTAATTCAAAATAGCCTTTTTCCTCCATAAATTAAGTAATTTCTAATATTATTTGATTTTCCAGCTCTCTCTTTTTTTGTTCCATTCTTATCTCCTTGTCACATGCATTGTCAACCCTTGATTTGATTTTCTCAAATTGAATCTTGTCCACTCATTTCAAATTTGACCTAATGTTGTCATAACCCTAATTGTGGGTTGTCAAATTGAATCTTGTCCATTGATTTTAGGGCATTTGTTAATCTTCAATCTTGGCCATTCATTCAAAATTGCATTTTCTATAAAATGACAATTTTGGTCTCATTTGGACATCTCATGACATCTTAGCTCTTGGAATTTTACATCTCATGTAATCTTGTTTTAGGAAATCTTGTTATCATCTTAAAATCTTGTCATTTTAGTTCTTGTCTTAGGTATACTTCATATCTCATATGGAATTTTGGCATCCTTTAGTCATAGTTCATAGTTGCTTACTAGTTGCATAGTTGCATAGTTGCATAGTATTGCATTTTGTCATCAAATCCTTCAACTTTTGCTTTGGTCTTGGCATTGTCACATATTTCTCACACAAAATCTGAGGGAAAACTTCATATTTCAAAAACTAGAGAAGGTGTAATGGAGGTCAATCATGGTGGTTGAAGACTCAAGGTGATATCTCTCTTTGTTTTTCATGGTTTTCTCCTTTGTACTTCATTATTACTTTGGGTTTTGATTTATTTAGCTACTAATCTGCTAACCTAGAAGTTTCCCATAGTTATAGGAGTGAGTGAGTGAGTGAGAGAGAGACTTGAGAGAGGGAGAGGGGGTAGGAAGGAGAGAATTGAGAGAAGGAGAGAGAGGGAGGGAGTGGGAGAGAGATAGAGGGTAGAGGGTAGAGGGTTTAAGGGTTTAAGTGTTAAGGGTAGAGGGGAGAGAGAGACTTAAGATAGGGAGAGGGGGTAGCAGGGAGAGACTTGATAGAGATAGAGGGTAGAGGGTTAAGAGTAGAGGGTTTAAGGGTTTCAGGTTTAAGCTTTTACGGTTTAAGGGTTAAGAGTTTAGGGTTAAGGGTAGAGGATAGATAGATAGAGGGAATGAGTGAGTGAGTGAGAGACCTAATAGAGGGAGAGGGAGTAGGAGGTAGAGACTTGAGAGAGAGAGAGACAAAGAGAGAGGGATGAGTGGGAGAGAGATAAAGGGTAGAGGGTTAATATTAGAGGGTAAAGGGCCCACTAGCTTGCCAAATTGGGTGTAATTAGCAACCTAACTTGACCTTTTTGAAAAATGGGTCCAATAAATGGGGTCTCCTGGTGATTTACATCATCGAGAGGCCCCATTTCTTGGAACTATTTTTTTAAATAGGCCACTACATTGCCAATTTCATTGAATTGGCAAGCTAGGGTACATGGTTTAAGGGTTTAAGGATAGAAGGGAGAGAGATAGAAGGAGTGAGTGAGTGAGAGAGAGACTTGAGACAAGGAGAGGGGGTAGGAGGGAGAGACTTGAAGAGAGAGAGAGGGAGGGAGTGGGAGAGAGATAGAGGGTAGAGGGAAGAGGGTTTAAGGGTTAAGGGTAGAGGGTATAGGGTTAAGGGTAGAGGGGAGAGAGATATAAGGATTGAGTGAGAGAGATAGAGAGACTTGAGAGAGGTAGAGGGGGTAGGAGGGAGATAATTTAGAGAGAGAGAGTGAGGGAGTGGAGAAAGATAGAGGGTATAGGGTAGAGGGTTTAAAGGTTAAGGGTAGAGGGGAAAAGAGAGAAGGAGGAGTGAATGAGAGAGAGACTTGAGAGAGGGAGAGGGAGTAGGAGGAGAGACTCTGATAGAGAGTGAGGAGTGGGAGAGAGATGAGGGTAGAGGTAGGAGGGTTTAAGGGTTAAGGGTAGAGGAGAGAGATAGGCTGAGTGAGTGAGAGAGAGAGACATGAGAGAGGGAGAGGTAGGAGGGAGAGTCTTGAGAGAGAGAGGGGGTGATGGAGAGACCTTAGAGATAGAGACATAAAGAGAGAGAGAGTGTTCTCTAGTTAGGGTGGGAGGGAGACTTGAGAAGATGGGGAGGGGTGGGAGGGAGAGACCTTAGAGAGAGAGTCATCTACTTAGGGTGGGAGGGAGATACTTGAGAGAGAGGGGGGTGATGGAGAGACCTTAGAGATAGAGACATAGAGAGAGAGCATTCTTTAGTTAGGGTGGGAGGGAGACTTGAGAAAATGGGGAGGGGTGGGAGGGAGAGACCTTAGAGAGAGAGAGTCATCTACTTAGGGTGGGAGGGAGAGACTTGAGAGAGGTAGAGGGGGTGGAGTGGACAGCCAAAGAGAGGGAGCATGGCGAGAGAGAGAGAGAGAGAGAGAGAGAGAGAGAGAGAGAGTTCTCCTTGAAGTTATGGTGGGGCATGAGACCTGGGAGAGGAGGTGGGTGGGAGACAGACAACTAAGCAGATAGGGGAGAGAGATAGAGTTCTCTAGCTAGTGGGAGGGAGAGAATTCAAGATATGGAGATGTGGGCCAGGAAGGAGAGAGAGGGAGAGGGATAGATAGGAGTGGCTTAAGATAGAGACAGATAGAGAGATAGAGATGGGAGACAAAGAGGAGGGGGGTGGAGGGAGAGACCTACAGGAGTGTGTGTGTGTTGTCTAGCTAGCATGGGAGGGAGAGACTCGGAGAGAGGAGAGGGGTGGGAGGGAGAGACTTGATAGAGAGAGGGGGGGGGTAAGGAGAGAGAGAGACTTGAGAGAAGGGGAGGGGTGGGAGGGATAGAATTTAGAGAGAGGGAGGGGGTGGGAGGGACATACTTGAGAGAGAGGGAGAGACGAAGAGAGGGAGAGGTGGAGAGGGAGATAGTAGGAGGGAGTGGTAGTTCTCTAGTTAGGGTGGGAGGGAGAGACTTAAGAGAGGGAGAGAGAGACTTGAGAGAGAGACTTGAGAGAGGGAGAGGGGTTGGGAGAGGGAGAGGGGGTGGCAGAGATAGACCTAAGATATAGGGGATGAGATGAAGAGAGATTCTCTAGTTAGGGTGAGAGGGAGAGACTTGAGAGAGAGAGAGAGAGAGAGATAGAGGGAGTGAGAGATATACCTAAGAGAGAGAGAGGGGGTAGGAAGGATAGAAGGAGGGATATACCTAAGAGAGAGGGGAGAGAGAGGGGGTTGGACCTAAAGCCTAAGCCCTAAACCCTAAATACTAAACCCTAAGCCCTAAACCTTAAACCCTAAAGCCTAAACCAAAGAGGGAGAGAGGGGGGAGGGAGAGAGTGTGTGAGAGAGAGAAACAAAAAGGGAAGGAGGAAGGTTGGTAGATTAAGAGAGAGGGAGAGAGGGAGGGAGAGTGAGAGGGAATGAGGGAGGGAGAGGTAGAGATGGAGAGAGGTAGAGAGAAGCATATAGGTATGAGAGATAGAGAGGGGGGGGAGGAGGGAGGGGAGAGAGATAGAGAGGGTGAAAGAGGGAGGAGGGCCGGATAGAGAGAAGTGTGATAAAGAGAATGAGAGAGAGAAGGGGCGAGGAAGGTGGAGAGATTGAGAGAGAGGAGGGAGGGTGAGAGATAGGAAGAGAGTGATAGGTTAAATAGAGAGTAGAGAGGGAAGGTGGCTAGGATGAAAGAAGAGAGAGACAGAGGAGGGAGGGGGAGAGAGAGGTAGAGAGGGATAGGTTAGATAGAGTGAAGTGGAGAGGGAAGGTGGGTGGGAGGAAGGAAGAGAGAAAGAGGGGGAGATAGAGAAAATTAGAGAGGGAAGGAGGGAAGGAGGAAAGGAGGGAGGGATGGAGGGGGAGAGAGAGCTTAGATAGATAGAAGTATAGAGGGAAGGAGAGAGTGTGGGAGAGAGGTATAGAGCATAAGGGATAAAAAATGAGTGAGATAGAGAGAGAAAGATGATACAACTTGTTGATTACTGAAATTTAACCTTATGATTACTGAAATTTGACATGCTAATTACTAAAATTTGATTGTCTAAAATTTTTGAGATCTTCCAAAAAGTAGAATTTGCATAATAACTCCTAGAGATTTGAAACCACTCTCAAACATCCTAAAACTATATACATGAAATATAACTTAAAGTATAAGAAAGTAAATGTCCATATGTAAATGTCAACTTATACTTAAATTTTTATTTCATGTATATAGTTTCCCTGAAGGATAACAAGAAGAAAGAGACAAGAAAAAGAGAAGAAAATAATTTCAATGTAGACCAAAATGCGAGCGCTTTATAACGCGCTCGCATTTTGGAAATGCTTTTTTATTTCAAAAAATGCACATTTTTTGAACTCAAAATGCGTGTGTTTTTTGAAATTTAAACCATAACATGAGCACGTTATAACATACTCACATTATGGCTTGGTAATGATGGTCCTAGGCTCGATCATTACCAAGCCATAATGCAACACATTTCACTATAGCATGCTCACATTTTCACTATTTCAGGATGAAAAGTAAATTGGCCACAAATTGGCTAGCCATCCTCATGCACCTTCCCTATTGATGATGGATAGAAATATGATGTTTTTACTAGTTGATGAGTTGCTTTTTCTTTACTTTAGAGAATTCATAGTTTGAACAATCTTTTTTGATGTAGCAAACAAATACAATGCACCAGGGTATTAATGACCATGGTGACTTTGTATCTATTGTGTGGACTTTGACTCTACAAACAAAGAGTATTTTTTCTCATATGAGACATACGAAAAATTTGTTTAAAGTATATAGTTGGGTTGTGCTAAATTTTTTTCAAACCAATCACACGAAGAGGTATAAAACTCCTAACATGCAACTACTTGATAAATTGTTTCAACAGAAATTTCATATACTCAATAAAGCAAGTATTCACCATGGTAGTATTACAAAAATATCTTACAAACAAAAAATTGAAATGATGCTCAATTTCCCCCATTCCTCCTTCAATAAATCCTTATGGACATCCTCAAGAGATCCTGGGAATGAGTCAATAAAATAAATCATAAAATTAAGACTATAAAAAGATAAGAAAGAAAGTTGCAATATCACTTGCCATATCTATTTGAGGTTTCAAGACTATTATCCATTGTTGATCTTGTCTATCGTAGGCACTGGCCCATTAAGGCATATCTCAGGATGTTGTTGGTGAATTGTCAAAAAAATAGGTAGTTGATACTTGGCTTTGTTTCAGTCTTTTTTGCAATCAAATTTTTGTGATTTTTTTCTTGAAGGTTCTAGCTTTTTGGTGCTTGCTTTGTTTTTTTTGTTTGTTTTGTCAAAAGATGAGGATGACGATTCATTTATTGTGGGCGAAATGTTTATTGTGGATTGGATGATGAAGTAGGTATTTTTGATTTTTATAAGTTTTATATGATGTTGTTTTTGTTGTTTTTAGGGGACTAACCTAGGGCCTCGGGGGCTCATCAAAGATAATCCTTGCCTATGTTGTACATGCAGAGGCTCATAGTTCACTTGGTTTGAGTGTTTTTGAACTTTTCTATTTTGTGATTTTTTTTGGATTTTGTATGTTGTAGGTGTTTTTGAATTTTGTTGTTTTTGAGTAAGTTGAAAATAAAGCATGTTGGAAACTTAAGGGGATTGACCTAGGGTCTCGGGGGCTAATAAGTTTTTCCTACGTTGTACATATAGAGACCACGTAGTCCGATCATTTGAATCAAAAGCATAAATTGTTTTTGGATAAACAACATTGATAATTTGGATTGATATTCCACTTCTATGTCTAGAGGATATGTCGTAGGAAATCTACTTGAACTAGCTGTGAGGTTCAAGAAAATGTTGATATCTTAGACTATTTGAGTGAAGGAATAACCCAACGATGTTTTTTTTTTTTATTGTTTTCGCATGTTTTTGATCTTTGTTGTTTTCTGATGATTTTGATTTTTGTTGTTTTATGATGTTTTTGATTTTTGCTATTTTCTAACCATGATAGGATACTAAAAGATCTAACCCATGACCAGCTTCAAGTAGTTTCCCCTAGTTGGATACAAGACAAATTTCCTTAATCAGTGACAAGCCATGGTTGGATATATGTTTTATTATGAAATGGATGGGTGGATTCCATGGATAGTACTGATAGATAATGATGCAAGTTTTATTCAAACATAGCACCTGTTTGCTAGGTTTTCACTGCGATACCTATTCTAGGAGCTCCACAAAGTAATTTTCACTCAAAGAAAATTTTGTTTTTCTTTACTGTTTTCTTTCTTTTTTAAAAAAAAAAATTGTATATTTTTTTGGATTTTTACCCTCTTTCCTAGGGTATTCTGACACGCTTTATGTGTAGAACTTTTTAAGGTGGTTTCTATATAGTGGTTCAGCTAAAGGTTCTCCTTTAGGAGTATCCAATTGATAGGCCCTAGAGCCATAGCTTGTTGTGATGGCAAACAAGCCTAACCAAATGGGTTCAAATTTTCCTTTGCCATCCCGATTCAATTATATTTTTTGATTCTCCTCAAGGACCAAGTCACCAATTTGAAAGTTGTTGTCTTTGATTTTCTTGTCATAGCTTCATTTGAGCCAATTCTGATAAACCTACAAATGGTTTAACATGCTCAAACACCTTTCATCTAGGAGCTTTAATTTATTCTGCCTAGATAAGATGTATTCTTCATTGTTGTCCATGCCTTTTAGTGATACTTGCAATGAGGTGATTTTAACCTCGATAGGCAAGACAACCTCTGATCCATATACCAAGAGAAATGGTGTGGTGCCAGTAGGTGTACGAATGCTGATTCGATAGGCCCATAAGGTTGGATTTAGTTGTAAATTCCAATCACGACCAACATCATTGACCATCTTTTTTAGTATTTTTAGGATTGTTTTATTAGATGCCTCTACCTGACCATTTCCTTGGGGGTTATAGGGCATGGAAAATCTTTGTTGGAAAGAAAATTGGGAACAAAGCTCTTGGACATCCTAATTTTTGAATGGGGTTCCATTGTCTTTTATTATCGCTTGGGGAATTACATACCTATAGATGAGATCATTTAAAATGAATTTTGATATCTATTTTCCAGTGATACAAGTCAAGGGAATTTCCTCTATCTATCTAGTGAAGTACCTTGTTGCTGTGATAATGAATTTGTGCCCATTGGATGAAGCGGGTGATATCTTGCCTACTAGGTCTAATCCCCATTGCGAAAAAGGCCATGGTGTAGTTATGGGTTTCAATTTCTATGTTGGTGCATGAACCAGATCACTATGTTGTTGAAATTGCTAACACTTTCTAGAATATTGTATGCATTCTTGCTCCATGGAGGGCCAGTAGTACCCCATTCAGAGTAGTTTTTGGACTAGGTTAAGTCCGCTAGAGTGGGATCCACAAATACCTTTGTGGACCTCTTGTAAGGCTATTTGTGCCTCTTTTGTTTTAAGGAACTAGAGTAACATACCATATAGACTACAACGGTATAGGGTATCTCCTAGGATGGTAAAAGGAGAAGTTCTATGGGTGAACATATTCTTTTGAGCACGGTCATTAGGTCAAGCGGTATGATATTGTGCTGGATGTAGTCAAAAGTATCTTGGTACCATGGGGAGTTAGGACCAACAACACATACTAGTTCTGATTTTGGGATGTTGAACGTAGGTACATGCAAAGCTTTGTTCGACGAGGAACCCATACTTAGGCACATTCTGTGGAATATCAAGTAGTGAGCCTATTGTTTCCATTGCTTTAGAAGCTCTGTTATTGATCCAAGGAACTTTATCAAAGGTTATTCTAATGAAGTATTCCTTGAATTTTTCCACCATCCTTTTATATGGTAGCAATTTGTCATCTTTTGTCTAGTACTCAACGTTCACCTATCTGATCACTAGCTAAGAGCCTCCAAAGACATGTAGCTATTTTATTCTCCATTTAATAGCCATTTTTAGCCCTATGATAAGAGCTTCATATTCTGAGATTTTTTTCGTGCATCAGAATGCAATCCTGTAGGCCTTGGGTATACTATCTCCCTGTGGTGTGAGAAATAGAATACTTATTCTAGAGCCATGTTTAGTATGGGACACATCAAAGTATAGAGTCCATTGGCCTATCTATTTTGTTATCAAGATACTCTCATCTGGAAAGTCCACTATGAGAGGTTTATGATGAGGGTGCTTCGGCCAGTTGGTCCTCTATAATTTGTCCCTTGATAGCTCTTCTATCCACATACTCTATATCAAATTCACTTAGGATCATCACCCATTTTTCTATTTGACTTGTTAGGGCTGCCTTTGCTAGTAAGTATTTAAGTGGGTCGACTTTTGAAATCAACTTCACCTTTCTGTTTAAGATGTAATGTCTTAGATTTTGTGTTAAAAACATGGCTGAGAGACACACTCTTTCAATGGGAAAGTAGTTTACTTTATAGCCCACCAGTGTTCTGCTGATATAGTAGAGTTCCCTTTCTTTATTGTTATCATCTAGCTAGGCCAAGAGAGCTCCCAAAACTACTTGTTTGGTAGACACATAAGGTATCATTTCCTTTTCTGGGATAGGTGGCATAAGTACAGGAGGAGTAAGTAGGTACTCCTTGACTTGTTGGAATGCTTGGTCACATCTCCCATCCCACTTGAAGGTGATTTCCTTATGTAGGAGATGAGTGAAAGGGTGACGTTTTTCTACCAATTATGCGATAAATTGTTTGATGGATTGCAACTTCCCTTGTAGGATCCTTAACTATTTTAGTGTCTTTGGCAGAGGCATCTCTATTATAGCTTTTAATTTTGAAAGATCCACTTTGATCCCTCTTCTTGACACTATTTACCCCAACAACTTTCCATATGTTACTCTAAACACACATTTCTTAGGGTTTAGTCTCAAATTGTATTGTTCAAGTTGATCAAACACCTTTTCCAGGTTTTTCAAGTGATTTTCCCTTTTGATTGAATTTTATAGAATATCTTCCACATAGTCCTCCATGATTGTGTGTAGCATATCGTGGAATATGGTTATCATTTCTCTTTGATATGTTTCTCCTACATTCTTTAGACCAAAGGGCATTACAAACCAACAAAATGTCCCCCAAGCACAAGTAAATGTTGTTTTGTGTTGGTCATCTAGAGAGATCTTTATATCGTTGTATCTAGAGAAACCATCCATTAAGGATATAATCTCATGCCCTATTGTTAAATCCACAATCATGTCAATACTTGGCAATGGAAATTCATCCTTTGGACAAGCCTTGTTCAAGTCTTTGAAGTCTTTGCATATCCTTATGCCACTAGTAGGTTTGGAAATTGGTACTAGATTTTACATACATTGTGGATAGTCAATGGGTCTGATGAAACCCACATCTAGTATTTTACTTAGTTCCAATTTTACTAGTAATGCTATTTGAGGATGCATTTTTTTGAGTTTTTGCTTGACAGGATTTGCTCCAGGGACTACATTTAAATGATGTACCACTAATGTCTGATCTAGTCCAGGCATGTCAGCATAGGCCCAAGAAAAGTTTACCTTTCTCTCATTGATGAAAGCTATGAAAATTTCCTTCTCTTCTAGATCAAGTGATGTTGCATGGTATGTTATCTTCAGGTCCTCTGTTGTTCCAACATTTATGGGCTCTGCTTCTACTAGGAGTGTTGATCTTTCTTGATATTCTGATAGGGGAGATTGAACCCTCCATCCTTAGGTGCCTATAGGAGGTTTACACCTTTGTATGCATCCTTTATTTTCCTCTTTTTTGGATCTAATAGAGCCACAGTGTGGTTTTCCCTAGGGGATCGTATATTTATGTTTTTTCTTTCATTTTTGCAATTGGAAGATTCAATATCTCCACCAAAGTATGCCTCTTGTTCAAGCTCCATGAAGAAACCTGCTTTATGATTTCCAGCTAGTATGTTTGTTCAAAGTCTCATAAACTCCATGATTTCCTCATCATTCTAGAATTGATCTATAATGTGTATTTGTTTTTGTTGATCCTATTCTATGAGTTGTGGGTAGTAGAGTGGTAGGATATTATCTTTATCCACAAAGCTTATGGAGGTCATTGAAATGGTCAGTATGGCTTGGGTTTATTTTTCCCACTAAGTGTCTAGGTCATCATTACTAGAAGTGGGAGAATCATATCCAATGATGAAGGAAGGAGAATCCCACTTTATTCGTTATAATCCATTCCAGAATGGTAATAGATGTTCATAATATGATAGATATCTAGTGCCTTAATGCAAGCAGAAGTTTCTCATTTCTTCCAAGAGGTTCATCTAATTTTTAGAATAACCACATCTTTTGGCTTATAACCTAGCCCCATATTTTTCTTCCTTTGTTCCACTATGATAGACTCTGATTCAACTTTTTTGTTGTATCCCATATGTTTAACTAATTGATAACCTCTAGTTTTAGGATTAATTAAATTGGGTTGTGGATTTTATGGTTCTTCTTGGTCCTCCTTGTAGATCATGGATGGGAAGTTCTCCTCAAATATTTCTTCATCTTTCATGTCTCCCCATCTAGTGAAGATCATGGGCTTGGCTATCATTTGCACTATCGTGATCTCTTTTGGACGTCCATATACTCTAGATGTTGGTGGAAGCATGCTGATGCATAATGCTTGGTTGAAATGGTAATTCCCATTACCCTTGTCAAGTACTTGTACCTTGGATTCCATTTTTTGTAGATCACTTGGTGTGTGGTTGGTTGAGGTTGAAGGAAGTGTGGAAGGGTCAACATAAGAAAATGATTGGAAGGCTATTTCATTGTTAGGCACATGCTAGATTTTATTGTACTTCTCCTCCAACTTTGCACAAAAATGGAATGGCTCAGGATCGACATATAGTGTTACTTCTTTTCCTTCATGGGGAAGCTTTAGGTATTGATGAAAAGTGCAAAGGACTACTTGTAATGCAAGGATCCAAGGGTGTCCCAAGAGGATGTTGTACAACAACTCAAGGTCTAGTACTTGACAAGTATTTTTTGTGATGAATGGTCCTATCTACACTGGCAACCTGACTATTCCTTCAAAATTTCTTTCAAGGTCATCGTAGGCCCTTATGGTGATACTCTTTTCTTTGTCAATCATATCATCAAAATACCCCAATTGTTTGACAAATCTTAAGGTACAAATGTTTAAACCTGCACCATTATCTATCAATACTCATTTGACCATGGTTTTGTGAACACCAACCTCTATGTAGAGGGCTTGGTTGTGGAATGTTCTTTGTAGTAAATATTTCTTAGAAAATATTAAATGATTACTTGTTGTGATCTTTCAAACCATGGCTTGGAACTATCCAGAATCGAGGTCATTAGGGACTAATGTTTCCAATTCCTTTCCCAATATTTCCCTATGTGCTAGTGATAGTTTTAACAAATCTAAGATTGAGATTAGGGTAGGTGTCTTCTTCAACTGTTCTACAACACTGTAGTCATTTAGTGAATTGATTGTGGGTTTGGGTGGGACTCCTTAAATTGAAACTCTTCCTTTATGGGTGGCTATGTTACAATTGTTGTCTCAACCTCATATAGTCACTACATTTTCCCTATTTTCATCAACTTGTGAGAGGGGTCCTAAAATTGTGTCACCGTACGTGTAATTAGCATTGTGGTATTCTCGTTCCTTCCCTTTGTCATTTCTTTTGGCATGATTTGGGATTGGGTTTGAGTATATTTGCAGGTCTTTATTTTTGGGACGAGGTTCAACGTATACTTCCCTTTTTTCTATTAATTCTTGGATAAAATGTTTCAGTCGCATGCAATTGTTGGTTGTGTGTGCTTTTATCTTATGGAATTCACACAAGTATTTCTCGTTATACCACAGTGTCTTGAAGCTTGGTTCCTCATAGTTTGGAAAATCATTGGTTTTGAGGAGGTTTTTCTATACTATCTTGTGCATGACTATTTCAAGTGACTCATCTAGTATTGTGCATTACTTCCTTGGTTGATCGTATTGCCTTTGTTGCCCTCCCTGATTTGTCTATTGGTTTACAACCTGATTGTTATTGGGATAGATAATTTGGTTGCTTTGTGTGTTGTTGGGACCATATCTTGTTTGTGCTACCTAAAAATTGTTTTGAGGTGTGTTTTGTGCATTCCATAGTTCTCTAGCATCAACTACTCCATCGCTTGTGACGTTTTTGTTTTTGGCCCATAGTTTAGGTTTCTCATTCAAACTAGAGGGATTGTCTTTTGAGTTGTTTGATTTAAGGGATCCTCTTGCAATGAGGGCTCTCTCAATATGTAATCCCTTTTTTATTGTTTCCTCAAAGTATATAGGACATAGCATAGTGAGTTGGTAGTTTATTTTAGGTAGGAAATTCATAATGAAAATATCCACCAACTCCTTGTCTAGAATGGGCTATTTGCATTGACTCACTTTGTGCCTCCATCTTTGTAGATAGGAGGTAAAGGAATCTCCTTGATTTTGTTTGATTGTGGAAAAACTTGTGATGGTGACATCTTTCTCTATGTTAATTGAGAAGTGTCTTATGAACTTGCTAGATAGTTCATCAAGAGTTCTAATTCTAGGTCGCAGATGGGTGAACCACTCCATAGCATGACTTGTAAGGCTATGTGGAAAGAGTCTCATGAGATAGGAATCATTTTTTTGTACCCCCATACATGATACTAAGAAGTCTTGTACATGCTCTACTGTATCTCCTCTTCCTTTGTATTTGTTGTCAAACCTAGGTATTTCAATTTTTTTTGGAAAAGGTAATGCAGTGATAGAACGATCGAATGAGAATGAAAAAATTTCCTGAAGAGTGTAGGTCTTATTTTGTTTTCCTACCTACATGGGTGCTATTTGTTGGGTGTAAAAATCTAATTTTTATTCCATCTCTATTTTTGGTATTTTTTTTGCAAGCCTTGTGTGAAATAGCCTTGTTTCCCTAACATGTTTTGGTCATATATCAGGTATTGTGAAGGTACAAGACCTTGGTAACCATATTGGGAGTAAGGGGGTTAGCTCCTTGTTGGATATAAGGAGGGTTATATCCTTGTTGCTAGGATAGACTATATTGAAGGCTTCCTTGATGGCGCATTGGCAAGTTACATTGTTGATGCGATGACTGAAGAAGGGTGCCCTGGGGCACACCTTGTTGTTGAGCAAGACTATATTGAAGGCTCCCCTGATGATGCATTGGTGGGTTACCTTGTTGAGGGGATGACTAAAGAAGGGTTCCCCGGGGAACACCTTGTTGGGAAAGACTATATTGAAGGTTCCCCTCATGATGCATTGGTGGGTTACCTTGTTGTTGGGAAAGGCTATACCAAAGGTTCCTTTGATGGTGTGTTGGCGAGTTACCTTATTGATGGGATGACTAAAGAAGGGTGACCTAGGGAACACCTTGTTGTTGGGAAAGACTATACTAAAGGTTCCCCTGATGGTGCATTGGCGGGATACCTTGTTGATGGGATGACTGAAGAAGGGTGCCCTGGGGCAAACCTTGTTGGTATTGCTAGTTTGGAAGGGGACCCTGTGGTCCACCTTGTTGATGGTATGGATTCAGAAGGGGACCCTATGGTCCACTTTTTTGGTGGTACTAATTTTTTAGAAGGGTACCCTATGGTCCACCTTGTTGGTGGTATTGACTGTTCGGAAGAGGGCCTTGTGGTCCACCTTGTTGATGGTATTGATTTTTTTGGGAAGGATCGATATTTAAAGTGTTCTGAGGTATATACTATCCTGGAGGAGGGTTATTGTTCTGTGGTATGTACTATCTTAGAAGAGGAATGTAGTTATGTGGTTCATGCTAGGATGACCCTCCTTGATATAGTTGTACCTTATCTTCTTGTTTAATCTGATTTGGTTTTTCTGAACAAGGGGTTTTCTTTTGGTTGACCACTATTTTGTGAGAATATGGGTGGCATGTTGGAAATCTCTAGGGTTTTTTTTATTTGTCTCACAACTGAGTTATCCCCTAAGGGAATAAGATTGGTATCTTTGAGAGCCTCTATGTTTAAGTCCACTAGTAATTTAGCATCACTTTATGCTAATTTGAAGAAATATGAGTTTGGGTCCTTTCTCAAAAAACTTGTTCATTAATTTGAAAACTTTTGGGTTGTTGGAATGTTGAAATAGTTCTTCATCATTTATTTCCTCCTCAGTATCTACCTCCTCTACAACCACTCTTTTTGGGTCCCAAGTGTTTTGTTCTATCACCTCCTTTTATTTACAGTTTAGTTCTTCATCACTGAATGTGTCCCTATACATGGGTCTTTTGTGGTGTTTCAAGGTCATTCATCCTATAGCCCCATGGTCCATCTTCATTGTTCATAATGTTGGCTGGTGGGATGTTGGTGTTGTTCTTGCTTGCTTCCATGTTTTTCTTGTGTTGTGATCTTGTCTTTACCATAAATTTTGGGTCACTTGTGGGAGAGTTGTGTTGAGATTTGTAATGTTTGAAATCTCTAGTTGACTCAAACCTAGATAAAAGGAATGCTCTAAGTATATTTGGAGAAATGATGATAACACTTTTGACTCAAGTTTGAGGTTTTGATTTAGATAGGTTCAATATCATGAAAAATCCTAGGGTTTTGACTGAAAAGGAATGTATACAAGTCTAGGTTATTCCTTGAAGCACGTTTGTAGAAGTTGTATACCAACCTAGTTCTATTTTGGTGTAGTGCTAAAAGGTGTTTTTTTGAGAGTTTTTGGACTAAGATGCCTAAGTTTGAAATGGAAACCTGTAGACCTTCTCTTGGGGCTTCTGATTTTACATGAGATAATTAAAAAAGTTCAAATGTGTGGAAAAAAGAGAGGATATTTATTGCCATACGGGTGGTGGTAGCATGGGTCTTTCGACTACTATGTCTTCTTTCTCTTCCTCTTCGTCTAAGATTATTGATGTAGTGAGAAACTGGTGGGGTGTTTCATTCTTCTCAAATATGAAGGTTCTCAAATTTCTTATGATGTCAATTTTTTCACCTTCAATGTATGTGAGACTAGGATGAAGGATCGGTGCTACAAGGTTTGATTGTTGAACTAGAGCAGTTGGTAGCCAGATGGTCATAAGGTGTAATGGTTTTTTGAGATGGTTGCTATGAAGCTCAAGACCCTAAGGTTTGAGTGCTATTTTGGAATTGTGCTAATTTTTGGAAATCAAAATGTTGAAGGACTAGGGTTGATATTTCACTTCCTTGTTTAGAGGATATGTTGCGGGAAAGCTTACTTGAACTATCTGCAAGTTCAAAGTAATTGTTGGTATCATAGACATGTAACTGAAGGAATGATCCCAATGGTTTGTTTGATTTTGATTTCTAATAATTAGGATGGAAATAATGGATGAGGGACTATGTGACTTATCTATTTTTCCAATTGTTTTGCTTGAACAATGATCGTATAAACAATTTTGGTTTGTTTTCCCCAAGTTTTAGCAAGATGAAGCAATAGTGCTAGTTTCTAAGAAAAATGTGCAAGACTGTGAGTAAAAGTGACCAGATTTATCAAGTGTGGCCAAAAATCTGTTAAGTGCTCAGGTTTTCGAAAAGTAAGTGTGAGCTAGAATGGAAAGTGCATATGTTTGTGTGTTTCTATCAAATGCAATGTTCTCTCAAGAAAAAGTGAGCATATTTTGGAAAATGAAAGGATCTTAGTAGCAAGTGCACCAGTTTCTCAGAAGCAAATGCAAGGGAATACAAGCAAGTGCACGATTCCCAGAGTAAGTGCCTAGTTTATGTCAAATGCAACTAATTTTCATCAGTAGCTTTTTTGGGACATAGAGAAAATGCAATGAAATTTTGGCTACTGCTCAAAAACTGTGGCAACTACATTGAAATTATGTGCAAATGCAATGAAATTTTAGCAATTGCTTAGAAACTGTGATAACTTGCACTCAAATTTTGTGCCAATGTGGTTTCTGTGTGTTTTGTTTCCAATTTTGAACAATCTTTTCTTGGATTTTTGAAGTTTAAATTTAGTTCTTCTCTCAACTTCTCTGTGTTTGGATTATGGTAAGTGATAAAACAACACTTGGACTGACTCAACAAGCATGGACTTATGCGACCTTCATGTCTATAGCTTAAGTTGTGAATCACAACACCCAAGCAAGAGTTCCCAAATGTTTACTTTGATCAATGCAACCTGAAATAAAAGTCAAAATATTAAGAAACCTTTAAGGAAAAATCCTTTCAAGGAGTGAAAACATAGGGATTCTTTCACAAGTATACACTAAGTCAAAGGGTTTTTGATTCAACCATCATGTTTCATGTTTGTTTGGATGTTTTCTTTCTCTTTAAATCAAGCATATAATTTGATATCAATATTTTTTTGAATGTAATTGGCAAGTTTAACATAAACAAGCATTTACAAACCTAGTGGATAGAAACCATTCTTTTTGTTAGGCCTGCCTCATGCCCCGAAGGGATGATTTTACATGCAAATTATGGCATGGGTGATGTAGAGGAAACAACTCTCTTCGCTCAAAAATACTCAAACATAGATTATGCAAAGAAATAATTTTCCACAAATTGAATAATTAACTCAATAACATATTGCAAAAACAAGATTAAATTGATTCATTATAGAAAATAAAATTTGCATACAACATTACAAAATTTGGCACTTAATGGCCACTCTCTCTGCATAATTTGCA
>VDFB02097253.1:0-17142 GCA_007258455.2 Sequoia sempervirens
CTCGTAATTTTTCTCTTATCGAATGAACTTACAAAAATTCCTTGGTGCAATATATGGGCCTATTGTATAATTTCCTGTAAGTGACCCAGGGTCCAAATTGGCCCTAATGAGTCTAAGTCTCTAGCCAGAGCATATTAATGGATCCTATTCTTATTTAGCCTCATGAAAAATGTGTTTTCCTATCTTGTATTGGATTGGGTTTTGGTTCATTGAACCATTTAGGCCCGTTTGGCCATTATTTGATGTACACTGAATTGGGTAGCGATAGGGTCCGTTAGACCCGGTTCCGTATGAACCAATTTTCCCAAAGAATAGAAGAGCCTGTTTGGCTTTGTTTTAGTATGTCCCGTTTGGACACCGTAGCCCAAATTGGCTAATTGATACTCTTTGAGTACTCAGACTAAACTAAAGTCCAAAAAACAAAAGTTAAGAATCTAGACAACTAGTTAGGACATGAGTGAGAATCCCATAAGGGGAAACCAAACCTTAAATTTCTTAAGAAAAATAATGAATAAATAAATAATATCTAAGGTCCCTCAACCTAGTCCTTACAGTGTTCTCATTGATATGACATCTCAAGTAAACATCATAACTGAGGATATCATGCTAATAATCTTTCTGCATAAAAATGGGTATGATGCACTTGTGAGAACCATTCACATGCACAACAAACTTTTCGTACCTCCTCTAGGTAGTATTGTCCTGTCAATTTTTGTTGGACCTAAATCTATGAATCTTTTGTTCAAAATAATCCCTAGATTTGAACTCTTCAAAGTAAATTTGGGTATCCCCTGGTTAGTAGCTATGAATTTTGTACCCTCAGTTGTGCATAAATGTCTAAAATTTATTCATGAGGGTTCTATGCATGTGATTCATGACACTAGTTATAAACCACTGATTGCTCATGGTAGTTACTCCTTGGATTACTCTTGGGTCGCGTCCATTGGTCCTCTTCTACATAGGAAGGACCTTTTGTACCAAATTTATAAAATTACATGAGAGGGTGCTTAACGCCAAGAGTGAGATACCCTCTATCGCCTTATGTTGTTTCATATAAGGTTGCTTAAAAGATAAAAGTGATGTTGCCAAGGCACATAGAAGGGAGGAAGAGAAGCGGTCCTAAGATCCTCCTTCTTCCTCTTTTGTTGTTCAATCTAAAACTCCTTCTCACCCTGTTGTGGCACCATTAGATTCTATTTCACGTTTGTGAGAGAATCCTATGGTGCCTGCTTGGTGAAAGCCCAAGAATCCTACGTTTGAACTCCCTATTATGCCCATGGAGCCTAGGCTCATTCGATATGGTAGGAAGAAAGGTCCCCATGGGGAATCTTCTATGTCTCAGCCTCCACACCCTCCTACCACTTATGCTCCCATAGCAGCAAATGGGAAGAGGCCCACTACCAAGGCACTAGAGCCAACTCCCCCTATTGTTTTTGTAGACATAGAAAATATACTGACATACTTGATCCTGATTACTAAAATTGTTTCATCCTAAATCATCCCTCAGTCTAACCATTTAATCGAATAACTTTATTTTATTAAATTCATCAATTTTCCTCTCTTAATTAAATAAATCATTTATCTAATTAATTATTTATCTCTTATTGATTAAATCAATTTACCTGATCTAATTAACCCTATGTCCATATTTAATTAAGTAATTCCCTTTAATTAATTAAATCTCTAAAGTCTATCTATTAAATTAAATAAATTAAACCTTAATTATTTTAATCTAACTTCATCTTCTTTAATTAAATAAATCAAAAATCTTTATTTAATTAATCTTTAAATCATATTCTTCTCATGTTTGATTTAAATCAACCCATAAATCTAAGTCAAAATTGTCACATCATCTAATCTCTCATTAAATTAATTAACCCTGATTAATTTAATCTCCATTCATGTCCCATCCTCTTGCTTTTGCCACTTGCACATGAAAATAGATTTAATTCATTTATTAAATCTCTATTTTCTCTCAACATGGCATAATGGAGGAATATTCCCTCAATTTTGAAATCAAAATTCAAGTGGACTTTGTCCTTCCAACAAGGCATTTACTTCACCTAACAAGTCCTTTTTCCTTGAGCCAAGTGGCATTTAAGGAATTTATTTTCCCTCTTACATGTCATTTCACTAATTTCAAATATCACCTAATTGCATTTATGGGCACATTCATCAAAATGTGCACATCCCTCAACTATTCTCATCTTGACAAGTGGCACCTCACCATTGGTTGAATGTTAGTCCCACATTGCTTCATTTTGGGCATTTCTCCAATTTTTCAATCTATAAATAAGAGGTCTCATTCCTCATTCTATCATCCACAACTTGAGTAAACTTACTATATTTAAATTCATAGCAATCTTCATCCATCTCATTGAGTTTATAGCTAGGTTATGCAAATTTTGTCTTGGAGCACACTTCAACCTTCAACTAAGTGGATCACAATCTTCATCAAATCATAAAAGCTCTCATAGGAGTTGGGAAAGGGCCAATTTCCACATCAAATTGGCACCAACTCCCCCAAGAGATCAAGAGTTTGCATTGCATTTGAATATGATTTAATATATTTGGCTTGTGTTTGTTTATGTTCTTCATTTCATTTCCTTTTCATTGTAATTTAAATAGATTTCTTGGGGAAACATGATACTAACTTGCATTTGATATAATATGGTATTTGTTTCTTGTGTTTATGTAGGTTTGGAATCTTGGTTCATATTTTGGCACTAGGAGGGCTAACAAGAAGTTCAAATCATGTTTTTCTAACCAAATTTTATGCTTTTCATGTTCTTGTGTCTCTACAGGGAACTCCACCACTGGCAGATTAGTGTCATAGTTTAGGATCGTTTGGACTCTAGCATTGCTATAACGCACCACTACAAACTCCAAACTCCAATGCTCTTTATTTCCCACCCGAGATTCAAATTTCCAAACTTCACTGCTGAGTCTATTCCACTCACTGGAATCTTTGCAAACTTCAAACTCCACCATTGGTTCAAATAGTGATTCCTTCATGGTCTTTGTCCTTGCTGCAAAATGATGTTGACTAGTAAGCAACACCATATAGCATTGCTGGAGGGCTTCAAACTGTGACACGTTCATAGGTTCTACTGCTAGAAGGAAGTAAAATTCAATTCCAATTTTTTATGACATGTGCCTTTTTTCATTTTTGATCATTAGTATTATTATTTTCTTTCCCGATCTTTGTTTTACGGGTTTGACTAGTTTTCTTCTAGGTTGACTTGGGCAAAGGTGAAGGAGCAAAGAGGCATGATGACATCACCATTTTGTTATACCAAGTGTTTTTAAACACTTTAGTGTTTGTTTAACACTCTTGAAGGATTTTCATCTTCTTAAAAGAAAAATTGTTATCTTTCATGCTTAGGACATACTAAATTCATTTTGGGCTCTAAAAAGAACACATCAATTTCTTGTTACAAAAGGCTTAAAATGAACTTTAGGACACAAACTTACTAGAGTTGGTTTTTGGAATTGAACAAGGAAAATTTTCACATTTACTTTGGTGCTATAAAAAGAAGTCATTATTGCTTTGTGGGATTAAAAAGAACATGTGTTACCTTGTTTTTGTAATTTATTACTCAAACTAACACCATTGAAAAGATGTATGTTCTTCTCTCACGCCTCACAGCAATCTTGAGAATCAAAGGCTTTTTGGTGGTCTTAGGTTGAGATAAAGTAATTGCCTCCACACTTCCTTTTGGGAACTAAAATTGAACAAAACATCTTGCGAGTGTGAGTAAACCTATCGCATGTATTCTCTCTTCATTTTTCAACATAGATCAATCAAGTTATGGATATGTTTTCTTGCTATTGTTTATCTTAGAGGGCTTGCCTTGGGGAAAAATTACTCACCCAAGGGAACGACTCAACTGGTAACACTCTAAAACCAAGAGTATTTCCAGCTAGGATATAAAAGTGGGTACTGGAAGAAAGGCTAGTATCTTGCGGTTAGATCCAACAAGAAGGGAAGCAATGGTCTTTTTCCTTGATGGTTCAACCCCTATGAATAGAAAGTCCAAATGATTTCTCTAGTTGGTCAAAATCAAGAAACCAAAGGTCAAAGCTCTTAGTCCAAAAAATCACCAAAAGTGTCTCTCAATGCTATACGAGTTTAGACAAAGACTACTTTGTAACTTTTATAGAAGAGCTTCAAGAAACAACCCAAATTTGTATGAGTTCTTTTGTCGACAAAATCCAAATATTTTTTGGGAATTTGAATACCTTGTTTAGAGAAAAGCATGTTCTTCAAAATTGAGGTCTAGTAAGCAAGTGTTTTTTTAGGTAAAAATAGGAACAAAATCAAGCCTTTATCCATTTTTGAACATCAAACCACAATCACATCATCATCAACTCTTGAAAATCTTGGAAAAATCCTTCATGTTAAACTTTGGGAAAATCATTTGAAAAAAATCCAAAATCATCTTTTTTTATTAGATGTGTGTGGATGCATCCTTCTCCACACATTTAGTCAAATTATCAAAGCTTGTGGATAAATTTATCCCTTGATAACATCCAGCATCTTGGGGTTTAAGAGTTCATTATCAAAGCCCAATCAAAAATAATCTTGTTTGGTTATGTGTTTTTAGATGAATCATTCTTCTCACACTTAGTCAAATTAGCATCTTGAGGACAAATTCACTCTAGGACAACATCCAACCTCTTAGAGTTTATGAGTTCACAATCCAAATCAAAATCAAAATCAAAATCAAAATCAAAATAAAAAATCAAACATCATAATCAAGTCCTAAATTTTAGCATACCCTTCAAGATTTCTCAATATTTCTAATCTTCCATCTTTCACACATCTTTCATCACATCTTTGATCCTTAAAATTATTGTAAATTTCTCTTTGTACCTAAAATATATATCATTCTAAAGAATTAGAGATTCATCTCCCATATTTTTGAAAAGTGATCCCTATTTTATGATGCAAACTAGATCTCAATACAAGAGGAACATGGAAGCCACCAAAGAAACATCCACTTCAAGTGACCTAAGCCAAACAAATTTTGAAATAAATCGTGTTGGGTCAAGAAACCCTCTAACTAACTTTCCTTCATCATTGCAAAATCAACAAGAGGAAGGTCAAGTGGAGGATCTCACCAATAATCCCTTTGGAATGACACATGAGGAAATCACTAAAATGGTTCAAAACCTAGAGAATCATAAAATTATCAACATCATGATGAGACTTAATCCTTCACTATACATGCTCGAATTAGCAAAGCAAGGGGCTAAACTCCCCTCTAATTTTGATGTCAGCACTATTGTGGAACCATCTTTTGGGTTCATGCCCCCAATCTCATCCACACCCCCATTCCAAAGCATCAGTCAAAACATCCCCCAAATCACATCATCTATTGCTCCAATGCAACCCATTGTTAACAAGGGAAAGTGCATTTCTCAATGCATTGCAAACACATCCCCTCATAAACAATCAGGATTTGGATGAAAACACCATCTTGGGACAATCCGTACCTCAAAATCCATCACATCCATATGTCCCTCTCACTTTTCATGATCCAAATGACCCATCATCATCATTATGTGCAACACCCCAAACCTCTATCCCCATAACCTCGCAAGGAGAGGGTGACATATTTGGACCAGGGGGCATTTTCAACACTACACCATTTCCTCAAGAGATTATACCCCCCACATTTCCACCACTTCCACCATTTCCATCAATATCCACATCACCCCTTGGTTTAGGACTTCCCCCTTTACTAAACATCAATCAAAAAAATTAGATCAACCCACCAAGCATCAATCAAAGAGCCATATCAAATCATCAAAACTTGTCATCGATATTACAACAATAGATGACAACCATCCCCATAACGCAAACCACCACCATTGCATCATCAACCATCCCTCAAAACATTTTCCCCCAAGGACCAAACACATTGATCATACCATCCACCACTCAAACCCCAATCATCAACACAACAGTGCCTCTCATCACCACAACAAGCACCATTCCAAATCCACCCCCACCACCACCACCACCACCAAACTCGAACACATCAAACCAATATAGTATTGCATTGAAAGCTGCTTAGTGGGCTGCTTATCAAAAAGCATTACAGAAAATCCAAAACTAACAAGCCACACAACTAGCCACTTAGCAAACCACACAAGTTGTGCAAGCTACACAAGCTACTCAAGCCACACAACAAGAACTACAAGCACAACATGATGCACAAGACCAAGCCCTATTGCAACAACAACAACAAGTCACTCAAGCAAAATAGTCTGCACATGCACAAGCTACCGGTCAAGCCCAGGCTCAAGAACAAGCCCAATACCAAGCCCAACAAGCTCAAGCGCAAGCACAAGTGCAAGCATAGGAACAAGCACAATATCTCACACAAAAACAAGTAGCCTAGTAGCAAGAATACCAACAAGCGCTAAAATAGTACCAAGAACAACAGGAAGCAGCCCAATTAGCAGCCCAACAACAAGCGTTGTTGGTGCAACAACAAGCTAATAGCATAACACCAACAGGACCAGCAACAAGCGTTGTTGGTACAACGATAATTGCAAGCACACTTGGCTCAGCAGAACATGCAAATAGCATCCATCAACATACCAACCAATCCACCCATCCCACTGGAAAATGAACCACATCAAAACACTTTCATCCCACCCCCTAATCTGCAAAACAATGTGATAGCACAAATCAGGTTGCTCTTGCAACAAGTGCTAGAACTTCAATCAGGGCAAACCATGAAAACTCCTAGTAACATGTGCCCTTATCCATTTGATGGGATCCTTGCAATGAAACCATTCCCAAAGGGATTTGAGATCCTCATAATTGATAAGTACTAAGGGATAGGAAACCCTGAAGATCACATCAAGGAATTCCATGTTCATTGCATGGAATTCACGTATGACAATACCTATCAGATGCGGTTGTTTCCTAGAAGCTTGGTTGGCCACACCATGGAATGGTTCTCTTTCCTACCTCAAGGAATTAAAACATTTCAAGAAATCATACACGCATTCATCAAAAACTATGCATGCAATATCACTATGGATTCCAGTCTAGAGGAACTATCGGCTCTAAAACAAGGTAAGAATGAATCATTTGCTTCATTCCTACAATGATGGCAATCCAAGGCCAATCGAAGCAAATGGGTCATGCCTGAGGAACAACAATTGTGAACTATCATATCCAACCTTGAAAGAGCCTTGGCATTCCATCTCAAAGTCCAAGATATCACCACATACAACCAGTTGATTTCCAATGCGCTTAGCATCAAATGAGCCCTTATGACACAACTTGAAGGATCAACTGCATATCCCGAATAGTAGAACAATCACCCATCCACCAATTACAATGTCAAACCTTGCACATGGGAAAGAAACAAAAATGTTACCAATGATGGTGTCATTGATGCCAAGGTTTTCATTAGTTCCCCTTGGAAAAACACACCCACATCGCCACAATAAATCCAAAATCACCATCAAAACAATCATCAAGTGAACACAACAACACAACAACCAAACAATCAAAAAATCAACAATGTCAACAATCAAAGGGGACCACCCTAGTGAAACAATAATTCCACCAAGAAGAAGTACACCACCCCTGGGGAACCACTCGAGGTCATCATGAAGAAATTGATAAATGAAAACCTCATCAAATCTCCCACTTATGAGAATTACCAGGAACCAGATGTTAAACCTCCTTGGTACAATGAAAATCAGCTCTGTGACTTCCACAAAATCAAAGCGCACACCACTAATAGTTGCATGAGGTTAAAAAATCTAGTCCAAGACCTCATTGATCAAAGAGTCATAAATATGGAACAGCCAATAGGAAATTAGAACCTCAAAATATACATGAATCTTATGCCAAACCACAACAATAAAGGGAACAATACTATGGATAAGGGGAAAGGTACCTTCAAAAATGTGAATCATGTGTACAACCATGTCGTTGCATCCCTGGATGACTATTGTGCTACCATCACTATCAAAGGAACCCATGTTGATAGTGGATTCACCATAAAAGGTAGCAAAATTACTATTGTAGGGTCATCTCAGCCAAACAAAGCAACCACACCCAACCCCAGATCTGTTCCCAATGGTTACAATGTCCTTGATCAACTAAAAAGAACCCCAACACAAATCTCCATCATGGAGTTGCTAAAAAATTCATCTGCCGACAAGAAAATCCTTGAGGAAGTGTTGGCTTCATCAACCATCCTTGTAGATCTTGATGTGGAACAATTCCAAGCTATGGTCAGAAACATCATCACTTTGAATCTCCTTACTTTTTCCAACCAGGATTTTCCTACTCAACCATCCCACAACCGTGCACTCCATTTAGAGGTCCTAATGCAAAAAAATAAAGTCAAAAGAGTCTTGGTGGATGGAGGTGCAAGCTTGAATATGTGTTCCCTCAAGCTCATCAAGAACTTGAAAAATCTAAAAGGATTCCATTGACAAAGGGAAGGGTATTACAATCAAAGCATATTATGATCAAGAAAGAGTGTCCCAAGGCACAATCCAAATCCCTATTCAATTAGGGCCAACTATCATGGAATCAACCTGTCAAGTCCTGGACCTCGATTTGCCTTATAACATTCTCCTAGGACGTCTGTGGATCCATGCAATGCAAGCAATAGCATCAACCTTCCATCAATGTGTAAAATTCACATATGAAGGACAAGAGGTCATCATTCATGGAGATCCTGAACCATTCTCCTACTGCAAGAACCTAGAGGAAAAATACTACAAAATACCTCAAGTGCCTAAAAATGATGAAGGCCCATCAACACCATACATTAAGCTAGCCACTCTTGCTTCCACTTCTGTGATAGAGACACTTGCCATCCCCACCATCTCTGATATCAAAGTTATCATCTAGGAAAATGGTTGTGGAAGCTATATTATTCCCAAAAATGATTTTGTGGTAGGAGAATTGTCACAATCTCCGAGATCACGAGGATGTCCGAAATCAAATGAAGCCTCCACATCTCAAACATCCCCTGAAGAATATCCCAACTTCAGAAGTTGGGGAGATCTTGGACAAGAAGTCATAAAGGAGGACCCATCTCATCTCCTATACCAAGATAATAGACCAAAGCCAATCTACCAATGGATGGAAGAAGTAAAGGTTTGCAAATGATGCTCACAATGGGCTACGACAAAAACCAGAAACTAGGAGAAAATCACAACGGGCTTCTAATACCCCTCATTCCTAAGATGCGAATGAGAAATATTGGCCTAAGATGTACCCCTTTGAGTATACCCATACATGGACAAGGTCCCCCAGTTAAAGTAGTCAAGACTCCCTGTGAACCAACACCAGCTGAACTTCGCCTACCTGTATCCACTGGTCACGTCATAGATAACTTTACTTTTGACATAACTGATGTTTGTAGCAATAGAGATGATGAGGAAGATACCACAACCGACATACCAATGCTTTTTGATAATGCCTCACTCCTTATGATTACTACCCTATCTTATGAGTCTAAAAACCAATCCCATGAGATAAAGCTAGTTTACCCACAACTCATCGATTATGACCAATGAGGACCGCCAATTCTTGACACATTCAAAAATGATGAGGCATTCTTATAATTCATGGGACTACAGGATAACATTCCATGTGGGGATCACAAAGTATGGTTCATCATTGAGCTAGATACACATGCATGTTATGGGGAAATGATTGAATCCCTTAGTCGCAAAAGCAAAAAACTGAGAATAATCTCTAGGTCTTTGAGTGAAAACCACACTGTGGCACTCTCTAACCTGAAAAATAGTAAAAAGAAAGGATGCATCCACTGGTGAAAACCTCTCTAAGGTGCCTGAGGATGGGGGATACAATCTTCCTCTCAAAGCTCTCCATCAAGAAAAATCAACAGTCCTAGTAAAAAAATGCAATCCAGTTAACTTGGGAACAGAGCAGACACCGCACATCACATTTTATGCAAAGTCATTACTATCAGAGGAACAAGAGCTCTTAGTAGCCTTCTTGAGAGAAAGACAAGTTAACTTTGCATAGAGCTATGCATACATGCTCGGGCTCGATCCAGAGATTGTGATTCATCATCTAGTAGTGTATCCTAAAACAAAGCTTGTCCAAAAAAAATTGAGAAAAATTCATCCTCAAATCACCCTACTAGTCAAAATGGAATTAAAGAAGCTACTTGACATAGGATTCATACGACCAATTGACTACCCCGAGCGGGTATCCAATCTGGTTCCTATTTCAAAAATAGAAGGGAGCATCTGAATCTACAAAAATTTTAGAGACCTAAACAAAGCATGTCCAAAAGATGATTTCCCATTGCCTAACATTGACATGAAATGATTTCTTTGATGGAATTTTTCTTCGGGTACAACCAAATAATGATTTCCAAAGAAGACCAACACAAAACAGCCTTCACATGTCCATGGGGGACTTACTACTGGAATATGATGCCATTCAGCCTAAAGAATGTTGGGGCTACCTACCAAAGATCCATGATGTTAATCTTCCATGACATGATCCAAAAAACTATTGAAGATTATGTTGATGACATACTAACAAAATCCAGAAAGAGGAGGGATCACATAGCAACCTTGAGTGTCATCTTCAATAGGTTGGAGGAATATAAGGTCAGACTCAACCCAAAGAAGTGTGTCTTTGGCATATAATCAGGAAAGCTACTAGGATACATAGTGTCAATGAGGGGTATAGAAATAGACCCAACAAAGGTAAAAGAAATCTTAGAGATGGAAGCACCCAAAACATTGAAATAGTTGAGAAGTTTCCGAGGAAAACTTTAGTCCATCCGTAGATTCATTGCACAACTGGCAAACAAGCAAAACCCCTATTCTCACCTACTCCACAAGGGGGTAGCATACAAATGGGATGACAAGTGTGAAGAATCCTTCAACAAAATCAAAGAATATCTACTCACACCTCCATTCCTCATGCCGTTGATCCCAAGAAATCCATTAATCCTCTATGTGTCAATAATAGCAGCAGCCCTTGAAGCTCTCCTAGCTCAACACAATGAAAATGGGACAAAAAGGTCCATCTATTATATTAGCAGAACAATGGTTAGGCATGAATTAAACTACTCATTCATTGAAAAATCATGTCTAGCAATAGTGTTTGCTTCACAAAAATTCATACATTACATGTTGGCACACAAAATCAAACTCATCGCCAAAATCGATCCCCTCAAGTATCTTCTCTCAAAGGCAATGCTCATCAGAAGAATGGCCAAGTGGGTCATGATACTATCAGAGTATGACATTGAATATGTAGAGCGGAAATAAATCAAAGGCCAAGTCATCATAGATCAGCTTGCAAAAGCACCCATCTATTCAAAGAATCCACTCATATCAGAGTTTCCAGATGAATCCATATTCGATATCAACATACCTGACCACTGGAAACTCTACTTCGATGGTTCCTATATGCAATATGGATCAAGAGTCAATGTATTCTTCATCACCCCATAGGGGGACTATATTCCTAGATCCTACAAAGTGGCATTCCCCTACACTAACAACATTACAAAATATGAGGCTTTAACCATACGTCTTAGAATAGTAGTGCAATGGCACATCATGGCCCTCAGAGTATACGAAGACTCCTAGCTGATAATAAATCAAGTAAACAATGAGTACGAGACTAAGTATGATAAGCTCACTCCATACAAGAAACTGGTGGAAACTCTCAAGGAATCCTTCATCGAGATCACATTTGAGTAGATACCCAGAGCCAACAATAGAGTTGTAGATGCCATGGCAATGATTGGATCCTTACTAGAAATCCCTCACAACATCCTAAAACATGAATTCTTGGTAGAGAAGCTTCTTGTAACTACATTCGAGGTACCAAAGTCATAATTTGTGTGCAAAATTGTTGGTCCCGGTGATCCTTGGTACCATGACATTTATACCTACCTATGAATAGGTGTCCTACTTGCTGACCTACCCTCAAGCCTAAAAAGAACCTTTGTCAAAAAATCCTCTAGGTTTGTCATCCTAGGAAATACCTTGTACCGTAGAAGCATAGAGGGAACCTTGTTATGCTGCCTCAACATCGACAAAGCCTTTACTGCTTTAACTGAGATGCATAGTTGGATTTGTGGTTCACACTTGAGTGGAATGACCTTGGCCAAGAAACTGCTAAGGATGGGGTATTATTGGCCTACTATGGAGAAAGAGGTGCATGACTACGTCAGAAGGTGTCTACAATGTCAGTAGCATGGGGACCTCATCCATGTTCCAGCTCAAGAGCTTCATCCCATCATTACATCATGGCCCTTTTCACAGTGGGGGATTGATCTTGTTGGGAAAATCACTCCCACCTCATCCAATGGCCACAAGTTTATCATAACCGCCACTGAGTATTTCACCAAATGGGTGGAAGCCATACCAATGATCTACATAACTAGGAAGTAGATATCAAATTTCATCCTGAACTACCTCATATGGTGCTATGGTGTCCCACAACCTATTATCTCTGATAATGGGACACCATTCAAAAATAAGAATGTCTATGACTTATGTGACAAATTCAAAATACATCGCTTCTCCACCCCATACTATCCCCAAGGAAATGGCCAAGTAGAAGCTGCCAATAAAACCATCCTCAAGATCTTGGAAAAGACAGTCAATGACGTAAGTCATGACTAGAATCTACAGCTGAATCCTACCCTCTGGGCCTATCAAACTAGCATCTGCACACCCACTGGCGCCACCCCATTCTCCCTCGTCTACGGATTAGAAGCCATATTTCCCATTGAGATCGAGCTCCCATTATTGAGAATATCATTGCAAAACCTTATCACAGATGAGGAATACCGAGTATCAAGACTGAATGAGCTAGAGCTACTGGATGAGTGACGTATAGAAGCATTAAATCATTTGCAAGTCTATCAAAACAGACTCAATAGGAGCTATAACAAAAAGATCAGAAGCAGGACTTTCCAAGTAGGAGAACTTGTCCTAAAGGAAAATCATAAGAACGTCCCAAATCAAAACAACAAAGGAAAATTTGAACCCAACTGTTTGTGACCATTTTTTATCATAGCAAGTTACAAGTCAAGGGCATATCAGTTATCAACACCCAAAGGGAAACCTCTATAGGAGCCCATCAACAGCTACCATCTCAAAAAGTTTTATGCCTAATATTTCAAGGTATAAAACCAAAAATCCAAAAACAAATTAGAAAAAGTCCTTAAAAAATGGTCACCCTGATGAAAACCTAGCAAACAGGCATCTTGGTGACAACAAAAATATCAGAAAAGTAAAAAAAAATAGAAAAAGGATTTAAAACAGTAAAGAAAAAAAATCGGGTCTCTAGTGAAAACCACTTAGGGTGGCAGAAATTCTGGGCAAGTACCTTGGTGAAAACTTGGCAAATAGGTGCCTTGTGTAAATAAAAACTTTCCTTCCACTAAGATCTTCATGACTCTCTCTACACCATCCATCCAATTACACATCCATCTTCCATCGCATTCCATATCCTCATCCATCACCCATCTGCATCAGCATCATAGCTTGGTCCTATGTTCATGTCATAATCCTCCTAGTACTAATACTTCTCACCATCCTCAAGGTCGTACTTGTCCGCTTTATCGTGAGTAGAATATCGGGGACAAGGCCGGGGCATCTTTCATCGATCGTAGATTTTGTTTATATTCCCGAGGTACAAACCAAAAATCCAAAACATCATAAAATCCAAAAAAATCCAAAACATCCAAATCATATCAAAAATCCAAAATAGGCCAAAATTCAAAAATTAAAAAACAGTAGTCATCTTGGTTTAACTACGTCTCTCGAAATTCTTGAATGTAGGCAAGGCTGATCTTTGATCATCCCTCTCGAGACACTTAGACGGGCTTCCCCTTTAGGAGTCCGCTCTAATAAATTACAGTCCATTTGTTCATATCTCATCAATAAACGAGTTTGTGTCAATCAAACTATGTGATCTTTGTCTGTATAACATAGGTAAGGCTAATCTTTGATCAGCCCTCGAGGCCCCTAGGATAGGTCTTTAGGTTAGTTTCTTGGTCAAAATCTCAGAAAACCCAAAAACATTGAAAATTTTGAAAATCAAAACATTTGTAAAACTTCTTGAAAATACCAAAACAGCCTCAAAACATTTCAAAAAATCCAAAACATCCAAACATGAAAAATCCATCCATCTCTATCTCGGCCTCACCTCTAATAAACATCACTCATGATAAAAAAATTGTCATCCTCAACCTTTGGTAAAACAAGAAGAAACAAGTCTAATGGTCGTAAAGTGAAAACTCAAATTGTCAAAAATCTCAAGTCTAGGTCAGTATGTAAACAAGTTGGTCAACTCTTTGTGTCAATAGCTTATCATCCAATTAGTCCCATATCAAAATCATCCGATATCATCATGTCCTAGGATGCATCCATCGTACAATGGACATCAACATCAGGCATCACCATAGTTTAGTCTTGGCTAGCGGTATTGAAGAACATTAGCTTGTTTGTTTGCTTTATCTTTATCTTGTTGATTTATCTTATTGCACTCATTCTAAGGACCTCTCGATGATATCCAAACAAAAGGATTTAGAGAGATAGGAATGGGGAAATGATCATTATCTTTTTATCTGCTATGCTTCTTGGATATTTTTGTAATATAACCTTGGTCATACGTGCTTTTTTCAGATGTAGGGAGGGTGTTTTAGGTGTCTTGTTGACCACATACAAAGGCTTTCCTTTCTATGTTTTGGTCTAAGATGTTTCGAATATCTAAACTAAATTTCAAGTAAGGTTTTGTATGCCAGGTGTGAACAGGAGTACTCCTATATGATTTTCGAGTCAAATTCCATCACACTAGGTATAGCGCCATCCTGGTTTATCATACCTTGATGCATTATACTTATGTGTGTAATCAATCATAAGGTAATTGGCCCTTTGAAAATCCCAACTCCTCGGCAAGAAATTCATCATCATAATCATCATCATCATCATCAGCATCGTCTCATGTCTTGTTGGAATCTCCTCCCTTCTTTTGTTTCTTGCTTTTCGCACTAACAGTGGTACCATGATAGTTAATCGGGTCATCATTATTATAATTGCATCCATCCTGCATCCATAAACCATCAACATATAACATATTGCATATCACATAAAATATCATATAGAAATATATATTGCATTTCCATATATATAGATTGGTTATTCTAAAGCATTACATAAATCATTCATCCCATAAACATTTGCATCATCATATTACATATCCATATTCATCATAAGCATAACGCAATCATCCATCATAACATCATTTGTATCTATCATACCATAACATTGCATAACTACCACATTAACACATATAATCATCCATCAAAAGCATCATCATAGCACCATGTCATTATATCATCCATCATTGCATAATATAGATTTGTTAGCCTAAGTATCTACATAAAGCATATCATTTACAACATCCATACATAATCATTGCATGGTGCATACATCATCACAAAAATGCATAAGAAAATATTGAAAAAGAAATGCATTCATCCATCAACATCTACATCATCATACATCACATCGCATCACATCATAAACCACTGCATAGCATATAGAAATTAATTTAATCCATAATACATCAAGGTAAAGATAGGACATCGCATATCACATCAAAATCATCATCTCATATATCATCAGGTATACTGTCATGGTATAAAAAATCATATCAATGTACATGTGTATGTCAATAAGTACAAAATGGCCCATTGGGCTATCAAAAAGGAGTCCATGGGGCACAAAGGTATCCTATCTCTGATCAAAGATGAAGGCCTAGCCCTCTTGGCTACTGCCCTCACCATCTACTCTCTCCTCGTGTTGCTTTGTTGGCCTGTGGTTGGTCCTATGTGAAAAGTCAAGAGCACGTCCTGCTCTTGGCACAACTTGGTGATAATGCATCTTGTATTAATTAGCCTCTAGGATGGCATCTCTGTAAGACCGAAGTGATACCGTGTTCCAAGAGGAGGAGGCTACCATACCCTCTAGCTGCTATCGGTGGCCCATCTCGACTGCTACCTATAGCTCTATGGCCTACCTCTAAAAAATGGCCTAATCCCACTTGGCCCTAGCCTGATCCCTCATTGCTGTCAATGTCTGTACCTGGGCTTGCAGCTGTAAAAATTTTCCATCTCTCAGATCTGACTATAGGGGTGGCTGCACATGGGGCTGCTCCTGGTCTCCATCCTTGGGGGTTGTCAAGATCCTATCATGATGTCCATCCTGATACACATCCTTCCTGTCGTGTTTTCCTAGATCCTGATTCTCTTGAGGGACCTCCTATTTTTGCTCTCCATCCTGTTGATCTAGGAGTGCCTAGTCCTGAGCTATCTAATCTAGTGTTGGCCCTCTGCCTCCCTGATCCTGCACCTATCCTCCCCAGCCTCGCCCTGCCCCTCTACCTCTCACTCTATGTCGAGTGGATGTTGTCCCAAGCACTGTGAGTCATAGAGATGGCCGAAACCAATCTTTGTATGCTTGTGTCACTCTGGGATCTACCTCTCCCTAGTCATATGGCCATGGTTGGGCCATGTTGATGATGTTTTCTGCACAAAAACAGCTTAGACAGAACACAATATCCTATCTCTCTTGAAAGGTAAATCTCTATCAGTAAACCTCAAGAGATAACCCCAAGGCCTCTAATGTTAGGTCTTGAAAATGCATAAACAACTCAGTGATAAATGTGAAAATTTTGGTAATCACAATGGGACCTTACTACAAGCAAAATGCTAAATCTCAATTCATCAAATCTAGCAATATGATGATACTTCAATCCTAAATTTAACCCAATAATCAAAGAAATAACAAAATATGAGGGTTTCAAAGAGATTTTGAGATTAATACTACTCCTAAGATTAACAGTGCAAATGACAAAACACTTGAAATGGACCAATCCCTCAAAACTAATTTCTACTTGACCCAAATGGATCTGCAATCTTATAGAAACAGTGCAATCTTCTAAGGTGTTAGGATTTTCAGATCATGAACATTCATTCACACAACCCTATTGTAATTGAAATGAATAAACCCTCACAATTGAACTAAGCATGGTGAATATAAAGGTCCAGGCTAACTTTACAAAGCAACTAACAATCA
>VDFB02097254.1:0-11205 GCA_007258455.2 Sequoia sempervirens
CCGTGATGAGGTTTGAAAGTTGTCATATATTCCTCTGAAATCTTGACATCTACTTATCAGCATACCATGGTAGTCATTAATAAGAATGCAATCCTATAAGAGATAAGGTGCACGTTCACCTTTTAGTCTTACATTTTTTGTGAAATGCTAATTTATTAATCCAGTTGCTGCCAGATTCTTTCTCTTATTCAAGTGTGGAATCCCTTAGATGACTCTATATGGCAGCTTTTGCTATATTTTGTAGATGAGCAGAATCCATTGCAGCGATGTTGCACTTTTGTAAGGAATTCTTTGGTTTTGCATTAAAAGGTTAACCAGTAGGAGACAATTCAGTATCAAACAAAACCTAGCATAGCTCTTGAGCTCTGCTTTCTTTTGCCAAAAGTTGCCTGTTGATTCATTTTGGAATTTGTTGTGGTAGCTTGATGCATTTGTAAATCTGTTGATTCTTTTACCATTGTTATTTGCTTCCAGATTTCTTTGTATACTTCGGACAGATCTAATTAATGTACGGTTTAAATATCTTAAGATAGAAGACCATTGAAAGTTCTCTCTTTCAGATTTCACAGCTGGAGAGCAGATCCAAGGGCTTGAGATTCTTAAGCTTCTGTTTGTCAACACACGTGGAATACAGTTCATTCCAGTGACTTAGAGATCTCAATGTTAGAGTCTTAATGCTTGCAATATTAGGGTGTAAGAATGTTTCAAATAGGTACTTGGTACCGTGCTCTGTTTCCACAGATTGCCTTCCATTGTGTTAGGGATCAATGCTTTGCTCCATATAGATCCTCGTTGAATGTTTAGGTCCATGAAGTTATTCCAATTATTAAAAAATTAAAACTAATTGCACAGTTGTTTTACTCTTTTGATGTTTTGCTCTCTCAGTAGTCTTACAGCTAATACAATAGTTTCTTATGGTAGATATTTGCTAAGTTTACCTAATATGGTAAATGTATATGGTATCTGTTACACAAACATTTCACTTCTATACAAGCTACATTTCTGGAGACAATGTTAGAATTTCTTCCTAAAATGGAAAAACAACTCCACAGTACACTGCTCTCTGGAAACCAAACTCATGCTTGTAGGTGATTATGTTTTCTAATTACGAATTCAAATTTCTGATCACCTTATCAATCCATTTAAATTTTAGAATCATTGTATAAACTAAAAAGAACAGAGCTATTGATAAACTTAAATAGGTGGCCAGGAAAGCGATCTTTCCCAATTACCCACAACCAAAAATGTATACAATAACCGTACTTTGTATTTGAAGTAGAAAGTTGCACCATAACAAATATATACCACGAACTTCCAAGGAACTCACACTGAATGTTCTATTCCTTGAATACAAAGTCACATAGGTATAACAAAACATAAATGCAGCTGCAACTTATTATGGTCTATATATTTCATGCTAATCTTGCATAAGATCATGCTGCCTATACTAACTATAAAGTAGTAGAGAATATCATCATTTGTGGTTGCAAGAGTTACATTGCAGTTGGAGCCATACTTGCAATCATTCTCTCCGGCAACTGTCACAACACCCACATACCTGGATTATCAAAGCAACAACAAAATCAGTTTATGCCAATCTGAATAAATTAGACAACTCTAGCAATTCCATTTGGATGAATGGCTTATCCCATGTGTGCTCTGCTTTCCTTTGCCAAAAGTTTCCTATTGATTTTGATCTCAGAGAGCAAGGAGACTATCATTCTACAACTTTATTTTGGCATTTTTTGTGGTAGCTTGATGCATTTGCAATTTTTTTGATTCTTTTACCATTGTTATTTGCTTCCATATTTCTTTGTATACTTTGGACAGATCTAATTAATGTACTATTTAAATATCTTAAGATAGAAGACCATTGAAAGTTCTCTCTTTTAAATTTCATAGCTGGAGAGCAGATCCAAGGGCTTGAGATTCTTAAGCTTTTGTTTGTCAACACACGTGGAATACAGTTCATTCCAGTGACTTAGAGATCTACATGTTAGAGTCTTAATGCTTGTAATATTAGGGTGTAAGAATGTTTCAAATAGGTACTTGGTACCGTGCTCTATTTCCACAGATTGCCTTCCATTGTGTTAGGGATCAATGCTTTGCTCCATATAGATCCTCCTTGAATGTTTAGGTCCATGAAGTTATTCCAATTATTAAAAATTTAAAACTAATTGCACAGTTGTTTTACTCTTTTGATGTTTTGCTCTCTCAGTAGTCTTACAGCTAATACAATAGTTTCTTATGGTAGCTATTTGCTAAGTTTACCTAATACAGTAAATGCATATGGTATCTGTTACACAAACATTTCACTTCTATATGTATAAAGGTTGTAACTTGTGATGAATGTATCTGGTAGACTCCAATGTCATGTGCAATTACCCTAGCAACAGATATAAGTAACTGCGCTGTAGAATTGATCAATCTCATGGTGCACTATTTTGACAAGAACTATAGCAACCATGCTATTAGTTGCAGGATTTTTTCTTATTCCCTAGTCTCCAAGATGGATGGTAATTATTGTTGTTTATATTGGATGTTCCATCATAATCATGACTCAAGGCATCTTTTGCCATCCTTCACCATACAATAGACTATGGCTTGGAGCACTTTGCAAGTGCCCTGTCAAATGCACATGTCTAATCACAACCATCCTTCCCATGAATTCATCTACTCAAATTTTAAAAACATTCTGGTTGAAACTTCAGTCTGTGTTTGTACTTGTTTTGCAAATAAGCTTGTTTCAAACTAGTTTCATACCCTCATTCAAAGTCCCAATTCGTGCACAAGCCGGAAGGATGCTTCCAAAGGTTAAGGCGTTGGGAACTTAAATGTTTTTAAGGATGTTTCAGAAAGCCCATTTTCAGCATGTCCTGTAATCACGATTTTCCATGAAATCACATTTCTTTGAGGCATCTTTTTTTAAACAGTTCACTGGCCTTGTCTATTCTTCCACATTTTTATGTACCTCTAGCAGGCAATTGAAACTTCAACATATGACTGGAAGAAAAAAATCCCACTGTCATACTTTGATGGATGGTGCTTCATTATTTCTGGATATCTAATTTAGACTGTTTTATTTAGCATCACCAATTTTCCCCTCAAGAACATGGCACCTGTTTAAAATCTGACACGTTGATGGATATTCCTTTCCAAATCTGTCAAAACGCATGAACATAGTTGGTCGTAGTATCACTCAAACATTACACCCAGATTTTGTTTATATATATTAGATGGAGAGAAAGCTTGCACTCATAAAAAAATGAGGCACTATAATATCACAGTTTCTCCTTCTTCTGAGACCTTAAAAATAGACTTAATGTTACTTGTAATAATTATATGTTTCCATTTTAATTGGAACAGATTCTATGTTAACATTTGGGTAAAAGTCCACTGTATTCATTTCTGTAGAATCTACATTTAGTTTACAAGAATCTGCCCTTGAATTATGAACATATTGCAATCTTCCTAGTTCTATTATGTGCTATGACAATATGAAAAATAATTCACTCTTGTGCTTATAACTGCTTTAAGGTTTTGCGAACTTCGTTGCCTTTTAGGTGGAGACTAATGTTTTCGAGCGCCTGATTTTGAGCATTAAGCTATTTCGGGACTCCTGCCGGGCGATGATATAATTGCTTAACCTATGGTCAGTGGCATTTTTTTAATACAGGCAAAATTTTGTGGTGGTCTTTGCCAATTTTTGATTGGCTGGAGGTATTTCTGCCCATGGTTTTTTTATTTTGCATTTTGAAATTATGAGCCAGTGAATCATGTTCATTTGAATTTAGTTTATTAAATTTTGATTGTGAAATGCAAGACAACACTTAGTTCTTTTATTATTTTAATAAAATTGCAGGGTCAAGGTGTTGACCCTGGGTACACCAATCAATCTACTTATTTTTGCAGTACACCTATCAGTGGGGTATGTAAAGTTAGTAAACAATTATAAATTTATTACATGTGTTAATAGCATTGTTTTAAGAATGGTATTATAATATGTGATTTTGGATGTTAAATAGGGTACTGTTGGAGGTTTCAAGGAAACACCTCCGAGTAGTAGATTTGCTTAAACTTTCAATCGAGGTAATATAGAATAAATAGAACTTAAAGTTAATGAATTCTAAGTTTAATCTAAATTTTTGTATATATATAGTCATAATAGTATATGGGTTCACTAGGTTATTATTTGAAATCTTTTAAGAATGGTCCTACCATGATTGTTTGTCTTAGAATTCCTACACTAGAAAGCTATATATAATAAAAATTTAACATGGAACTGACAAAGGTAGAGCTACATTCTACTCCATCCTATATAATTTTTTGTGATGTCAACGTAACCAAGAATAAGACTATGGATGTCCTACATGATGTCAATGTAACCAAAAATAAAACTTATCCCTCGACCCCATCTATCATCCAAGACTCCTTCAATATCTCCTAGACGCTTGGAGATGCTTATGACTAGGTCAAAATACCCTATATTCTCTTCATTTGTTGCATAGCTCATCAAGTTTCACTATATGTTCTCTAACTAATCATGATTGCATGGAAAGAAGTTATAAGTACTCATTAAACTCTCAACTATTGGAGCCTCCTCAAACTTTCCCATAGGACGTGGAAATGCTTAGAAATGATTAAATTCCCTAATAGGGTGTGGGAGATCTTTTAGGTAAACATTTGACACTAATTTGATCCATTGAATTCTTCTTCATTCTTATATATTCCCTAAATATACCTTGCAATACCCCCTATCATACCTAATCTTACTACATCTCATGTCCTTGTTAGCTAGCACGAGGGGTGATATAGTATGGTCCATGAAATTTTTATGTCTTCTTTTTTCATTTTTCTATACAGTCCTCTTTTAACTACTAGGCCCTACATAAAAGAAAAAGAAAACATTAATTCTTTTTTCATCTAAGGCCCCTAAGGTTTTAAACCCTTAGATGCAAGGATTCAAAGCACATCAACCATGTGGTACAAATGACTAAATCCCAAAGACGATCTGTAGCAATGAAAGAGTTTGGAAAGGTAGAGAGAGCTACACTGGTGACTCAGGAGAAACTTCAGCTTTCAAAAACAAAGCCAATTAGGCTGGCAGACATGTGGATTAGGACAACATTTGGTGGAAGAGGAAGAAAGATGACTAGAACTCTGGAGGCCCACCATACTGGATTTTGATATTCAACCATGAGAGCAGAAAAGAGAGCTAATATCATGTATCAAAACATTAAGCATGCATTCTTCCACCCAATGGATAAGGAGATGATTACTTTTCTTCATTTTCATTTAGATAACCATATCACGGCATGGGAACCATGAAGACCAAGGATGCCTAGTTTTATATGGAGGTAATGGATGTGGTCCAAACTTTAGGAGGGGCAAGAAGGTCAATGTATGATCTTGATGAATGATAGAAGAGGGGTTGGTCAGACAAACCAGGGGCACCTAGTCATGAGTAGGGACCTATAGGTTAGATTGGTGAAGCAAAGCACCAATGAGGTCTTACAAGGAAAGGCCTAGAGCAGGTACATATAAGGAAAGGCTCCTACCTGCCTGCTCCTCTTCCTTTGTTTGAACCTCCTTGAGGTCCTCTACCCCTATTATATCCACCTCTTGTAGATGTTTCACCTCCATGCTCTGTGATTTTTGACTCTCCTTGGTTTCTTTGGTCATTGCCTCTACCTTGGTAGCCACCACGCTGTCCTCTTTGATCTCTTTGATTTCTCGGCCTTGCCTCGCTTCCCCAGAAGTCCTGATCTTTGTTTCCTCTCTTACTCCTCTCTTCAATCTTTTAATGCCAATTGATAACATTGGTGAATCGCTTTAAGCTTTAAGAGAACCATCTCTTGAATGTTCCACTTCAAACCGTTGAGATACCTTGCCACCTTGATACTTTCATCCTCTGTGACATTGGACCTCATGCAAAGTCTTTGAAACTCCTTAGTATAAGAACTCACATCCTGATATCTTTGCCTCAAACTCGCCTCCTCTTATGCAACCAATTCTTCATAGTCTTTAGGTAGGTATTTCTTCACCTTTGGCAACCATTCCCTTCCAAGTAGAGATAGGTCGCTTTGCCTTCATTCTCATTGCCCTGGAATGAATTTCCACCAAGTTGCTGCTTAACCTCTTAGTCTTGATTTAGCCACCTTTACTTTTTGTGCTTCGGACTCCATCACACCAAAATGGTTTTCCATTCCCTCTATCCAATCCATAACTAAATCAGCCTCCATCTTTCCACTAAATAGTGGTACTCCTTCAAGTGATTTTCCACTGAAAGCATTCAATGCTTTCAAGAAGGGATCCTCCTTCAATATAGGGTCAGGTTCAAGGATTCTATCCTCCTCTGCAACCTCTTCTTCTTTTTCTATTCTTCCATCAAACCGCATAACATTCAGTGCTTGCTCAAGTTGGTCTAACTTCTCTCTCAATACCCTATTGTCTTCCTCTGTTTCTTCAACCCTCTTGGCCAACTCAACATTTTTCACCATGATGCTAGAACCACTAGACTCTATCTCTGACATACAAGATCAATCCCAAATCTTTTGCTTGCTCTGATACCAATCTGATAGGGAGAGGGGTTGGAGGAATCAATCACTGATTCCTGCTCTAGGCCTTTCCTTGTAAGACCTCCTTGGTGATTTGCTTCACCAATCTAACCTATAGGTCCCTACTCATGACTAGGTGCCCCTGGTTTGTCTGACCAACCCCTCTTCTATCACAAACTCCAACCACCAAGTCCACCTTAGTTCATTGCCACAACTCTTCCTTAGCCTTTACACTATACTAAAGACCAATCTTCCTCAACACTCCATCAACTCTTGCAGGGGTAGTGATAAGTCTTAAAAGGCTTCAAACTATCCTCCAAAGGTGTTTGAACAACCTCCAAGACTTCAACTTCCCATCGCTCTCACCAATCCTTTAGCTAGGGTTTGAAAGGCTAGTAGCCCTTGAGCCCCTATTAGGTCTCCTTCACCTACAAAACAGGTTAGAACTCACAAATCTCAAAAGGAATTCCCACTCTTTTTCCAAGGTTCTTGGTTCACATGGATAACACTCAAAGATTCTTGAGGTCTCAGCCTTCCACTATCCGTACAAAGCTCAAACATGAAATGGAGCAAAAACTAGGGTTTTAAGACTTCCCTTGACAGTTAGCAAACTTCCAATTTGTTTACACACAAAATGGATAGATGGAGCCTCCTCCTTCATGTAGTAACAAGGTAACACACCACCCTACCTCCTCCAAGAAGAAAATCCTCAATGGCTCAGCACCCCTGCAAGATTTGTGACCTGCACAACAAGTTTTTCCTAGCCGGACCTACACTGGCTCGCCTAGGGCATCACTTTGCTAGCAACTCCTACACTAAAAAAAAACCTACCAACTAACATATGTACAAGCATGGTTTCTAGGCACTATTTCCAAAAGGCTATACAGTTTGTATGGTGGAAAAGTTCTCTAGCACCCCATTTACTCAACACTGCCTGTTTCAGGCCAGCAAGCACAAAGAAACCAAAATATTTACAAAGAGACAAGAAAACGGCTGAAAGTACTATCTAAAGGCTACAAAAAACTTGTACTGGATTTATTCTACATCCTACACACAACACAGAACCAGATTTATCCATTAGAGCCTTCTTTCAGACCAAAAAATAGAAAATTTCACTCAAAAATTTGTTTTCCTTCAATTTCCAACAAAACAATCCGTACAAACGTACTTTCAACCTTTCACAAAGGTTGAGGAAACCTTTAAATATGCTTTCCCAATAGTTATTTTTCCAATGGGCCCTTCTTGGCCGCTCAAACACAAAAGGAGCATGTTTTTGCAAAAATTGTCAATAATTGCAAAAACCTCCATTCCTAAACTTTGGACTAGAACCTTTTTGTTTCTCACCCATGGTCAACATGACCTTATTAGAAAACATCATTCCAACCATGAAAATTCCTGAAGGCATACATCTAAGTCATAAACTCATTCTATACTTCTACATTTTTCCTAGTGTGCTCTCTATTGCTTCCTAGGTGCTCCTGCACCAATGAAATTAAGGAAGAACAACAAGAGAGGAACAGGAAAAATAAAATCAATACATAGTTTCAAGGATTTTTCAAGTGAGTAAGAGATCTATGGGAGCAACCTCATCTAAAATATTTGAACTAGAGTTTTATATGCCATTTAGAGAGCTTGCTCTTTCATGGGAGTTCCTTCTCAAATCCTCTTTCTTTATTAAGTTCCTATGGTAAATTTTTGGTAGAGTTGGTGGAATTACCTTTCTTAGTAATCACTATTAGTGAGATTGAGATTGTTAACCTTGAGAGTAGGTAATTGGGAAAAAGGGATTTGATATGGCTATTGTTTTCAAATAACAGTTTTGTGATGTAATCTTATGCTTCATTCCTCAATCTTCACTTGATGGCATCAAGGAATGGATGAACCTATGGATATAAAGTATTATGAAAAGTAGAATGAACTTTTGAACTGGCAAACCAATTTGTAATACTATTAATGATGATCTAGATAAATTTCTATTGAAGATGTTGGTTGGGAATTTTTGAATATGGAAGCTAGTGATTTTGATTCCGATAATTCAAAAGAGTCAGATCAAGGATATGAACCCTCTAATGTAGAAGAGGAATCATAATTAGATTTCATACAGCCACCATCAAGAGTGTTACAAGCCAATCAACAAGATGGAGGGAATTCTTATATAAGGATAATTTTCAATGTTGCGGGTACCAGCTTTAATGCCAACTACAATGGCAACATTAAAATTCCCTAGCAGTATTTATGTTAAGAAAATTTCCTTTAGATGCAAGGATTCAAAGAACATCAACCATGTGGCTTAATTTATATCATAAGTTGTACCATGATGTTCACTATGCACTCCTCTACTCTTTCAACTGTCAAATGTGCCACTACCTTGTCATTGATCACTCCTCATCATATTCTCCTTTTCATGATTATTTTCTATCATCTTTGGTATAAACACTTGACTATTATATTTAAACTCAAGTGAGGAAACTTAAAAATCATAATGATAGTCAAAGAAAGAATATTCACTTTTCATGGTAAAAGGAGACCTCAATTTAATCACCGGGCTATCCCTAAAAGGTTAATCTCCATTGTCAAACATTTATTGCATATCTTAAACTATGACATAATATGGGTTTTGAAGAATAGGCCCTTGATAAGCTATCATCTCTTTGTATAAACACTTGACTATTATATTTAACTCAAGTGAGGTTCTAAAATCATAATGATAGGCCAAAGAAAGAATATTCAGTCTTTTCATGGTAAAAGGAGACCTCAATTTAATCACTGTCATCCTCAAAAGGTTAATTCCATTGTCAAACATTTATTGCATATCTTAAACTATGACAAGCGTTTAATATGGGTTTTGAAGAATAGGCCCTTGATAAGTTAGCTCCATCATTTTTTATTATCGTTGTATCTTTATTTAGCTCTTACTCCATTCCATGCAACAGTGATACTTGGATTGCTCATACTTAACTCAGTTGACTACTATCAAAGCTTCTTTTGACTAGATCATCTCTTCTTCTCATATTGGTTGTCATATTTTATATTGTGTTTTGACGCTTTTTCACTTAAAATTTGTCCTAAAGGGTCTTTTGTTTTTCAATGTGATTGTCCTAGGTTATTGCTTTTTAAAAAATTGATAATCATATTGTTGGTTACGTTGCATTACACATCATTCAAACTCAAAGCATTACTTCAAATTTGATAACTATTTTGTGATTGAATAATTTGTTGTTTTATTTTTAGATGTTGGTGAGAGAAACACCGCCAAACGTAATAAGGGCAATGGATATCGATGTTTCTACTGCAATACAATCCTCGATGGCTCTGATAGGGGAGGTATGAGGCAAATTACTAAATTTCAATTTACATTCGTTGTTATAGATGAACTAGTTCTAGTGAAAAATCAAACCATTATTGATTCGTAGTTTAATTCCTATTCTGATGGTTTATACAGGGCTCAAGCACGCCTGAGCATCGGCGTGCAAATATTTCCATCGAGGAGAGTGATCATTAGATGGCTGTAAGTGATTAAATTTGTTAAATATAGCAATTTTATAATGTAATTTCTATATATTAATGTCTTTACTTCTTATTGTAAATGTACTTGAAACTTGACCAGAGCTAAACCCTAGGAGGAGCAAGGGTGAGCACTCCTCAACGTAAACGGGTGATAGATTTATCACATTCCGGGTCGCCTGTGAAAGGGAAAGAAAATTGTATTTGAACCAGAGCATGGAGAGAAATGAATTTTGAATGTAGAGCCCTTTTTTGTATGCCTACATGGCAATTTTGTACATATTTTGTATTCGATATATTTGACATTGTATGCCTATATGGCATTCTTGTAAGCCTATATGGATTTTTTGTAACTATATTTTATACTTATATTGACATATATTGATGTACATGTGTACATGGCTATTTGATTAATACAAATCTTTTTTATTGATGGTGTCCATACTTGCATTATAAATTAATGGGTCAATAGATATGAGTTACATGTATTCAAGTGTATACTTTACAACTTACGCACATATACTTTTTGACTTATGTTGGAACATCGAAAAGTGTGAAAATTTGTGTTTGGAAGTCAAACATAAGCCAATTTTGCAATTCTCGGTTCTTGCATACTCGATCTTATGGACTTATTCCTTCCTAGCACATATTGTGAATATTTCTCATTTAGTGCAGAAGACAAATTCCTCATTTTTGAACCACTGTTTTCTTGTTTTACTTCCACACAGAAAAATGTTCACACTGTTCAGTTTGATCAATGATCAATAATGGCTGATTGTAAACACTTGACATTTTTATATTTTGAACTTTAATTTATAATTTTGTAGTTTATATTCATAACATTGATTACATTGCATTGCACATCTTTCAAACTCAAAGCATTGCTTAACATTGCATAACTAAGAACTAGATGCTGACAGATGAAAAAAATTCAATTACAATATAGTATTTACAAAGTCAACCTAAGTAGTTATGCAATTACTTCACATTAAGCTAATAATAGGGCAGTACGCCGAATTGCATTTGCTTGTGTGGCATTCTATGAGACCACATTTCTTTGAGGCATTTTCAAATAGTTCAACTTTGCCTTGTCTATACCGCATTTTGATACATGTCTGCGGGGCATTTTTGTCAAATAATAGTT
>VDFB02097255.1:0-10348 GCA_007258455.2 Sequoia sempervirens
TGCCCCCTCATGTTGTAACTTCAAATTTTTAAGGTAAGAAAAGGAAAGTTTGAAATTTTTTAGAATCATGAGAATAGAAAATTCCCACAATGAAGTTGGGGAAAATAATATGCTATGAAAACTTTGATAATTTTTAGAGAAAGAAATTTCATAAAACTGCACTTTAAAATGTTATTATAGAAAATAATAATGAAGTGAATAGAAAATGATAAATAAGAGGGTGGAGCCTAGATCTACATAAAATATACCATGAAAAAATAGAAGCTACTTGCAAGAAATGGCCATTTTCATTGACAAGGTGAATAAGAAAATATTTTAAAGGTTAATTTTTAAAAAAAGTCTTTATAAATATAAAAATATTTTAAATTTTATTATTCATTTTCACTATCCACCCTAGAGAGCTAAAACCTTTGAGAGTGATTCTATAGCAAAAATTCATCAAAGATGTGATTTTTTCCCACCTAGACAATACAAGCTTTGAAAACTAGTCTAGCAAGGGGTGTAGTTGAGGGAGATACGTGAATTATTTTAATTTTTGTTATATTTTCTTATCATTCTTTTATAATGTGGGACCCATGTTCCATGCTAGTGTTCCCCACATGCACTAGAATATTGTATGCATATCAGTGTCTAGTAGATATGTTAGTATCTGAGTGTGGCAGGGTGCCAACAATGGAAGAAAAATGAACACTTCTTTGAAAGAATAATTAGAATAAAATAATGTAGAAGTGGAATTTTATAATAGAAATTAAATTTTAATATATATTTTAATTTTAATTTCATAGATTCTATTAGAGATACAAGAGAGACTAAAGAGTGAGATGCTCACCCTATTGTGAGGTCATGAGGTAGAGCTAGCACAACCTAAGATGACACATCTATGGTACACTAGGCCATATTGGGTATACCACATGTCAAAGATCTGATATGATAATCAAATTCTTGTGGCCTTGATGGAGATATGGGATGTATATGCATCTATATTTTGATTATTGACATGAGAGATAATTTTATGCTAGAGGATGTGTACTAGATTTTGTGACTATTTATATTAGGCTAGTAAGTAGCCCTCATGAAGTAGACCACCTTAGTAAGTGAAAGTGACATAGATATATGTACTCAATCAAGCCATACTTAAGGAACATATAAGGCATATTTATTTAAGATGGATGGATAAGGAAAAAGAGGATGCTCATGTAGTATGGAGAATCTTGGTAGTGATTGAGACCATGTTTGTGTAAATGGATGGAAAAGAAAACCATCTACATGGGGCCTCATTTACACCATCAAGGAGATGGAGGAGAGACATATTTTGTAAGCCTTAGTTTAGAGCATGTTGGTTAATTTATATCATGAACTTGAGTTATATGTGTGCAATGAGAAACATAACTTGATGGATTTTATGTGACTTTAAGTGTGGGACCTTGAGAATATTAGAGTCACATGGGTAGTGGTATATCCCACTATCGTTAGACTTAATGAGAAATGGGAATGGGAATATGAATTGTAAAGAAAATGAAAATTTGGAGGCTTGTACTAGAAATAGATATTTCCCTCACTACTAGGGACTAATGTGATATGGTACCTCTAGAGGCATGTGAGAGTGGGTTAGCTATGAGTGAGAAATTATGTACACATATGGATAGATGGTTTAGAGGATAGATGGACCAAATCATTTACAAATTTATTAGATAGTTTAGATAGGTATACCTAATGTACTTATAGACATGCCCATGTACAATAAGTCATACTAGAGTACAATGATGCCAAGAGATGTAAAATTAAATATATTAGTCTATATTCCTTTGAGTTCATCACGACGAGGAGAAGGAGAATGACTAATAACTAACCTCATATGTAGATGATGTAGGGATGGAATTGTGGTATGTAATATGGTGCTAAAGAGTAATTTTGATGCTAATATATGCACTAAGTGTTCCTATAAGAGATGTAGGGCTATAGGCCTATTGAGATAATGTAGAGGAGAAGGAGAGGAGAGGATGCATGAAGCCCAACTAGTAGGGAGATAGAGGTAATTGGAGGCTACACTAGCTAGTAAAAAGAGACAAAGGGGGAGTCTAGGCCACAATGATAGTGATAAGGCCACATGAGCTTCACTAAGAATCATGAATGAAGATGTGAATAATAGTGTTATAATTACAAGTTCGTGATAAGTATCAACATAGTAGAACCACCTATCACACCCATATCACTTGTATATCTTGATTGGTAGGTCAATGAACTAGGTAGGATAATATCTAATGCACATGTATGTACTTGTATCTAGATAAAGTTAGTGGCTTGAATTAAATGGTGAATTGTTAGCCAGGATAGTCCCCTAGGTTTAGCCCAAGAATAACATATATACTAGCTACCAATCACAACATATCAATATTTTTAATCCCAAAGTGTAATTATGATAATCATATAAGGAACATGGAATAAGAGTAAATTGAGCCAACACCAAGGTCGTAACGTTCATGGTAGAGTGTCACACCCTACAAAGCTAGGTGGGCTAAATCATGGTATATGTAGTAAGAGTATAATTAGTAGGAACCATACTCTCAAGAATCTACATATAAAATCACTAATAGGATAGATTCAAAGGTAGGCGACACACATAAAAATGATGTATTAGAGTGAGTGTCACCTCATAGTAAAGGCTTATAATTTTAGGAGTACACTACAAGAATACCCAAACTACAATGGATCACACACACACACAGTCGCATTCCATAGCATTGGTGTGATTTCCTAGTCCATTAGCAAAGAGATATAGGACACATGGGCTGACATAATCTATAATATTGTATAAAGATGAGCCAATTTTTTTTAAAGTGGTGTAGACATTTTTGTATCATTGAGACATTTATAAACAATGAGATGTATATACATAATAAATTTGTATTATAATCTTATCTTATGTTATGAGATGATTATATTATGAATGTTTGTATATTAAATATTTAATTTTAAAAAATTTGTGGCTACTTGATGAGAATTATTTTGTTGATTTTTATTATGATAGAGATGCATAATTTTTTTTGATCATATGTAATAAAAACAGAAAAATAAATAATATAATTTAACATAATTAATATACTATAACAAGATAAATGATTATAGAGAGCAAGAATATACCATAAATGCAAAAATATTCAGAGTGACCTAAAAAATTGTAAACAAAACTTGAGATACTTGTGTTAGGAAAGGGTGACATTAACCTTATCTTCCTATGCCATTCATATGTCTCCATATTCCTTGGAATGTGTTCTAGGGGGCATAAGAGAAAAGCATTAAATAATGACATAATGTAATTATATTTTTAAAATGCGATTAAATGTTCGTGGGAGTTACACAACATAATGGACACAATATCCTTCTTAGGAATCCACTTATGGAACATGAAAGGTCATACTTTTAGCATTCAAGTATCAGAGGTGTTTGGTGTCCATTTATATTCCATTGGAGAGTAAAAGAGCACTGAGAAGTCACATTCTTGATTGGATATGGGCTAGGCACCCATGTGAGAAGTTATGTGAAGGAAATTAAATAGTTTATTATGTTCATTGGCTATCCATAACCTAGGCATGGGTTTTTCTAAGTGGTATTTTCCTCTTGTTTTAGGTTACCATTGTGGTTTTCTCTCCCACAATTCACTATAAATTAGAGTTGTGATAGTAGTTTCATTTGTTGAGTTGTAGGTATCCAAGTGTTATCAGATTGATTAGGGAATAGTAGTGAAGAGTATTACTGTATAAGTCCCTTTGCAAATTAATAATATTCTTTCCCTCTTTACCATGTGGAATTTCTCTGGAAAGGGTTTCTCCATGTAAATCTAATGTTATCTATGCTTTTCTAATTTTTATCTTAGTATTGTATGTCCAATCACACATATTCTCAATTTGGTTAATTTTATTTTTACTTTCAAACACATTCATAAGTTAATATATTAGCTTATCTTCACCTTGTTTTCAACAATTTGTTTTCCCTAACCTTTGGTTAAAAGTGCTAAGTCTCTATTTTTTATGATATTTTATTATTTGAGGTCATTCAAGTCTCCATCTTTTGTTAAATAGTATCCACTTAAAGTATTCGTTCAAGTTCCTAAAGTTCCTTAAGTTTTTCAAGAAAATCAAATCTTTTATACTGATTAGGAACTCCTTTGTCAGAGGTTCCTAGTGTTACACCCCAATTGTGTAATTACTATTCACTATTAAGTATGTAGGGTAAAATGTGAATTTAGTGGATGGATAAATTGTGTGTGCACTTTGTTACCACTGCTTTTATGAATGAATGCCATCTCATTTAATATTATATGAAAGAATGCACTTATACGATTGGATGAATATTGCATTAATATTCCAACTTTGGAGATGTATTATGTATATTGTATATTTTGTGAACAATTGATTGATGTGTGCAAATTTTAGTGGTTGCAGATATATGTTCAATTCCTCCAAGTGGAGGGGAAGTATCACTCAGGAGAAGGTCTTGGTCAGGTAACTAGTATCATAGCCTATCTGAGCTTACACACACACCAAAGTAGAATAATTGAGTCGAGTTATTAAGTGGGAAGTTGGTAAATCATCCTTAGTTAATATGTCTGCATTAGTAAGAGCCTTGTTTACTTTTGAGTGCATTATTGGGTGATGTTTATCTATTTTAGCTTAAGAGTTCTTTCCTTGTTACTATGCCTGTATTGATATGTGGAACATATGAGGAATGTGTATGCGTACACAGATGCATGTTGATGATAGACTATATGCACAAAGGAACACATACATGAGGGTACATGGGTAGACGTATCTATGCAGACTCATTCATGAGTTGCTTATGCGCATGAAACTATATGATGGATGTCACAACATGTATATGTATACGTATAGATATATCGCTCATAGTCTTTTATCAAAACCATAGTAATTATGTATGATTTGGTGTGAGAATTGAATGTGTATATATATATATATATATATATAAAGTATATACTTATATCCATATCTATACATGTATCAATATACACACATTGTAGCAAATGGACATGCCCATATAAAGGTATCGATACATGTATACATACGTATACATGTAATATACACACACAATTGATATATTAATATACCAATGTGATTTCTATCTTGATTATATTCATTTATATATCGATTATATATGCATGCTTTATTGACATATGATAAATATGGATATATACGTATATATACGTATATATATACATATACATATATATATACATGTTTATATATATAATATGTATAAGTTACATATATATTTATATGATATTTTCTTTGAGATCAACTATCTAAAACAATGTTTATAAGCCAATTTATAAGGAAATCAAAGGTCAACTTTATGATAGTTATGATTGTACATAAAGGCTGAATTAATAGCACATTGTCCAATGCCATAAAGGAAAACATTCTGTAAACCCATACACAACAATGAGTTGATATTATGAATGAGACTAAGTCGGTGCCATTTTGTGAAGATTCCTTGACTTGGTAAAACATATGATGCATTGTCATCTAATGGAATATTTGAAGCAATAAATGAATGCTTACATGTTGATTAGCAGGTTGATGACTGAATTTGGATGTTAAACGAGCTAAGCTGACTCTAGTGAGACTAATTCAACATTTGCTATGTGTTTCTGGATAAACAAATGACTAATTCAACAACATGAAATCACACCAACTTTGTAGGAGAATTTTTTTGTTTTGGTGCCACCTTTGAATCCTTTACTCTGTAGATATCCTTTTTGAGTGCAAGTTGAATTCAACCATATGGTGATTTGAACTAGTCTTTCATTGTTGTCAAGTAGCAAGGACGATCTATAGCTTTGAGTAAGCTCTCAAGTTTGTGCCACCTTACGACTATGAATCATGTGTTGTTGTGCATGTAAGTTGTTGTCAAATGCATGCCTAATCTTTAGGCAGTATGGTCTCTTGTATAAATAGTAGTATGAGTTCATTTGCTAGGATACATTCTTCTTTTACACATTCCTTGTGTATTATTTTGCTTTATATTGAGTGAAGGCTTTGAGCATTGAGAGAGAGTTTAGTATTATTTTGAGAGAAGTATTTTTATCAACTTGAGAGATTGAGGTTATTGTGAATTGTTGGAGAAATCGAAGGTTAGGCTAGTTTTTGTTCTAGAAGAGCTTTGTTTGCAATCAGTCGATTGGGTAGCTTTTCACAGGCATGAGAATAATCTTCCTTTTGTTGTATTAAGCTTTTGAAAGAGTATTTCTTGATTTTTATACAAGTTTACTATGGTTACTCGAATTTAGGGAGAAATAGCATTTACTTTCAAGGAAAAGTTGAATATGTTTACTCTATCTATGAAATGCTTGTATTTACTCCATGACATGAGAGATTGTTTGACATAGGTATTTTATTATACTTGGTATGTTTGGAAAGATTGTTTGACATAGGTATTTTATTATACTAGATATATTTGGAAAGGTTGTTTAACATAGGTTTTTTATTATACAAGATATGTTTGAACATGGGTAGCTTAAGGGAATACTCATAACTAGATATTTGTTATGCTAGTTGGTTAGTTGGTTACTCCTAGGAATGTTGTCTAGTGAAGGGAGGGAACTAGTACTTTGCTTAATGAGTTATGTTACCTTAGGTTGTGTTAAAGAGATAGGTTATCCTAGGGAGTAGCTATAAATCTCGAAGGAGCTATGTATGTAGGTTTGTACTTTCTTGGAATATTGTACTTTGGGAAATATTGTAATGGAATGGAAATCCTTATTGTATGTTGTATAGTATCTTTGTTCATATAATTTCAATAAAGAAAGGATTTTTTTTTATTCCAATGGCCTGTCACATAGTTTATTTTTACTCGCACAGTAAAAACTTAGGAAATTTACTTCTGTGAAGCTTTAGCATATTACATGTGGTATCAAAGCTACCAAGTTTAGATCTAGAACCTATGAGCTCATCATTCTTTCCATCCAATATTTTCTATTATTGTGAATTCTTTTTCTAGGAAATTAACGACTCAAAAGTCAGTAATCAGAAATGAGTGCTACCTCAAGGCCAAGAAGGAAAGAGAAGCCATCGTTAGAACAATAGAGGGAACCAACTATGACAATGTCATTTGGTTGAGTGACATCGAAACATTTAGTCACACACTTTCTCAAATCAGTAATGTGAAGAGGAAGATGAAGATGGAGGCTATGTAACACAATCTACCTTCCATTTCACCAGAAAAATCTAAGTCATTATCAATTTCCAAGGATATGCCCTCGAAAGGAAGTGTCAGCCTGAAACTAATCTTTAGGGACCCTAGAGTTCTTCCAATGTTTGAAGTAATAGTAATTTCCTCAAGTAACGAGTCCAAGGGATATGTACCTAGAGATCACCAACTAGATGTGAAATGGTCTCATGAACAAATGTCTGCAAAAAGGGTAGACTATATTGTTGATGAACACCATATTGGCATTGAACCTCGAAACTATGTATCAGATGATAAATCCAAAGGCTACTATCCATTTTGGGATAGGTATGAACAATTAAGGGAGGAACATAAAGATAGAGACAAGCAACAATATCAGTTTGTAGGATATACTCCATTAAGTTATGTGTTAGAGAGTGAATCTGAGGGATACTCTCTACTCGACTATCTAAATAGTCGCTCCATGTAATCCAAGGATATTAAAATCCTTATGAAATGAATAAAATTATTTGTTTATAATAAACATGTGCTTAATCTTATGTGGAATTCTTTATGTTCGAACGAATGCCATATCTAATGTTTTCCATTTAAGATAGTTGATAATATAATTTAGTCTAACATGGATAAACATTTAGGTAAAACCTGATCTTGTGAAGATGGTGAGGGTATGAACCAATCTTGGTGGTAGCCAAGAAGTTGGGCAAGGACCAATAGGAATTGAAACTAGGCTTGACCAAATTTTGGCAAGGTTAGATAACCTTGAACAAGAAAGGGAACAAGCTAGGGTTGAGAAAGAAGTTCCCATTAATGAGAATGAAGGTGAAAAATCTTCCCATGGACATGATAAAACCCATGATCATGAAAAAGAAAGATCACCAACACCATCTGTAGAAAGAAATAATAAGCGTACATGGCTTTCAAACTTTCTAAGGATATGAACAAGATTGTTCCACCCAAGTTTGAGGGAAGCACCAACGGTGATGAAGCTGAGGCATGTCTTGTTCAAATGGAAAAGATTTAGGAATCTGAAATTACACAGAGACCATTAAAGCTGCTTGGGGTGCATACCAACTAGCTAGAGAAGTCTCTACTTGGTGGATGAACAAAAATTTGGAACTCAATATCATCTCATGGAAGCTAACATGGGGGGGATTTGTTGAGATTTTTTGCAAAGAATGGTTGCCTCAACTATACTATGACCAAAAACTCATGGATTTCCAAAGTTTGAAGCAAGGAAATATGTTGGTCAATGAGTATTGGGAGATGTTTATTCCGATTTCTACATTATGTGCCTATATATCATAAGGAAAAACATTTTCGTATAAGAAAATTTATAATGGGACTTAACAGTCAAATCAGAGGAGAAGTGGATATGCATGGTCCTACAACTGTGGATTTTGTATATGAGAAAGCAATTAAGCAGGAGAAAAAGCTTAGGGCTATCTCTGATTGACAGGAAAGTAAAGACTGTAAGAAGATTGCAGAAATTTCTGATAAGCTAACTTCAAAGAACTTGGAGGTTGTGCAAAATGTACCTAACTAAGGGGAAAGAGGTAATCACAATAGTGGAAGAGAGTCAAGAAGGGAGCGGAGAAGGAATGGTTCCAAACGTGGAAATACCAACAATGCTCGTGGAATGCTAGTAGATTTGGAGAACCCACAAAGAAGGTACCATTTACGGGATGCTATACATGTGGGGGAGACCATTTTGCTAGAGATTGTCCCAATAAGCCTTCCAACAACTCACTACCTACTTGATGGGAAATGTTCACGTAGACATCAAATTTGGACATTTAATTTATCCAAATTTATCACTTTTTAGATCTAAACATCCTCTTAGCCTAGTTAATTAAATAATATTACTTTGTTATTTTAGTGTATCTTTCGAATACGCTAAATCCCTAAGGTATTTAATTAATAATTAAAATACCTTACCCTCTATAATCCTCTTTTCATCCAAATAGAATTAAATAAATATTACATTTATTTAATTCCTCTATGTCTTTTTCGTGGAAATCCTAATCCATTTTCCTAATCTCTTCATTAAGGATGTGCACATGCCTAATCCTTGATTAGGATGTGTCACATCCTCCAACTTTTGCAAGTTGGCTTTTAATCCTAATTAGCCCCTAATTATCCTCTAATTATAAATTAATTAAACCTAATCATTCTCCAAGAATTTTAATTCCTTTTATTTTAATCCTAAGTTTCCCTCCTTTATATGTGAATTTTTAATTCACATTTCCATCCTTCGAGGCTTCTATAGAGACCTTTGAACTTGTCACAATCTCCACATGTGACCCACCTTGGACTTGTCACAATCTCCACATGTGACCAAGTCCCACCTTTTTGGAACCCACCTTTTATCCTCTAGATCATCTTATGAATGTGAATTTTTAATTCACATTTATCCCTCCAACTACCTTTCCTTTTCCTATGTAGATTTTTGAGGAATTCTAAAAATTCCTCAAAAGTCCCTTTCACTCCCACTTGGGGACAAGAAACCCCTTTTTGTGGAAATCCTCTCATCCCCCAAGGTGCATGTCCTTTTCCACCTCATGTACTTTCTTGACACCTCATCTCCACCTCATATCCTCTTGGCCACTTCACCCTCCACATGTCAAGATGTGAGGGGCTTGTGGAGTTCTCAGCCCACCATAGCCCTTCATCTTGACCTTAATTCAGGCAATCTTGACCCTTGAATTCTCTAGAGATTCCAGATTCTCCTAAAATAACCCCTCCTCAAGGGCGTTTCCAACACTTCTTCATTTGAGCAACTATCGCTAATTTTCCTTCTCAACAACACTTAGCTATCTTGCACCCTTATGCTGTCATTTTGCATTCTCAACACTTTGCACTCTCATAACTACATGCTGTCCAAGCCTTTTTCAATCATTCAACCATCTTTGTCCATCATTTTGCATATTGAAGCTTGCATTATAGACATTCAAACTATCATCTAAGGAGCACACAACCAATCCAAGCAAGGGCCAATCAAAGAAGTTTCAACAACAAGGGAGGTAAAAGTGTTTGTGTTTCATTTTATTTGCATTCCTTTTAGTTGTAACTCTCTTTTGGCTAATCTTGAGGTGTCCTTGGTGTTTTGTCTTTCGTAGTCTTGGTTATTTTTGCACACTTAGGCGGT
>VDFB02097256.1:0-14656 GCA_007258455.2 Sequoia sempervirens
AACTTAGGTAAATAAATATTTAAATTTATTTACCTAAAGTGGGTATTATAATAAATATGATTAAGTGGTGTAGGCTAGAAATAGGTACAGGTGCATGTTGACGAATAGTGATTTTATTAGTTAAATAATAAAATATTATTTAATTAATAAGAGGATGAAACTTAGATAATTAATTGGATTATTAGGGTTATATTCAATCAATTATAGAGGAAAAAGTCACATAATGATGATGGTCAATTTGAGGTGTCTACAATATGTATGGTGTTATTATCAAAGTACCAAATATTGCATGATATCATTGATATACAATTAATAGTGATGTCAAATTTCTTGGATACGAATTAGGTATTTCTCTTTTGTAAGGTAATTTTATAATTAATTTTGTAATCCCTTCGAATTTTACATAGTTTCTATGGGGCTTTGTTAATACATAATGTGAGGGATGTATGACAATGAAATTGATGTTATTGAATAATATTATAGTATGAGATCATGTGGAGTCATATTGGTGCTTTACATAATTGTTGTCATTAAGAAACTTACCAATTCATACATAAAGATAAATTTGAAAGGGTTTGTAGAGATCTAGTCTAAAATTTTATATATCTTAATGGGATGGTAAAAAGACTTGAACCAATGTTTAGTTTTGTAAGCATTGGGAATTTTATGAAATAGTAGCAATGGTTGTCTCTTGTTGATAATCAATCAACCTAGCATATTCACTAATGAGATGAACTTGAAGGGTTCTCGCATGTCTATGTTAACTTACAAATCATAATGGTGAAGAGGTCTAAATTTGAGATCTTGGTGTCTTTTGAAGTTTCTTAGTACATGTTTACTAAAGGGTGAATTCAAGTAGGGTTCCTTGCCAACTATTAAGAATTATTAATTAGTAGGGATTCTTTTAAAACAACCCCATTGAGACATAACATAGTATTGGATGAAAATTCATAATTTTTGGCTTTATAGTGAAATTTTTATTGGTAAATAGTGATTTGTGACAATTATTGGTCTTAAACCCTTCTATTGTTCCTTCTATACTATTTTGTCTATTTCACTTACATGAGAAGAGTTTCTTGAGTGGTTGTGAAAACCTTGGATATAGCAATCAACATGTATGTTCCTAGCGACTCCAAAATTACCAAACATAAGAAAAAAGGGCTAAAGGTGATGGGGAGCAAAACGTGAACGATAAGAATGAAGAAGAGCATAAGGATAAGGAGGATTGGGAAGCATCCTTTGATGCCTTCCTCGAAGACTGGAGTTTGATCTGCTAGCCTGGGTGTTGTGGTTTTTTTGTTCTCTCACTTTCATTTCCTTAGTTTTGTTTTTTTGTTGGGCCTACGTGTCCTATTATTTCTGCATTTTTATTATGTTGTTTTATAATTTTGGGATCAAGGCCCTTTTCTTGCTTTTTAATCAAAAAACATGTATGTTCCTCTAGAGAGTGAGGTGAGGGGAACTACACGGTACTTTGATCCCATTTGGAAGTGGCTATGTAGGAAATCCTCAGGAAAAAAATGTCTAGGTATGACCCAATTCCATAGGGATGGTTTAGGGTAGAGCTCTACAATTAGGGGTTGTTCCTAAACTTGATCAACCTTTTATCTTTAGTATTCTTTAGCTTGAGGATAAATTTGCATTAGATTTCTATAAGATTATCCTTTCAATAATATGTTCCCACTATATAGGTTTGAGCCAATGAAAGGTAAGTCCTCATCAACAATCTTATTTAGTCTATGATTTGTGTTAAATGGGTTTCAAAAATATACTCTAATCTTGTCACCATCATTAGATTATATCTTGATGTGAATGTGTCAAAATATCTCAAATATTATTTGAACTAAAATAATCAAATTTTATGTGTTGAAAACTATAGACTTGTGTCTTGGATCATTGACATGTATAGGGAAGTATAGGGTGTCCTAAATGAGCTAGTGAGGCCTATTCTTCTTAAAATATGAGTGAATTAAAAAAAGAATAAGAAACATTTATTATAATCTAAAAAGAAATAAATGTCTAACATAAGAAAGTTTGCAACAAAATTTATTTATTAGCATTTTAATTTTTTGTCCCTCTCTTCAATTACGCATTATATTATTTTTATATCCACAGTTTTATTATTTCAAAAATGTGCAGTAGGGGTAAATGCTTTTGACCCAAAGATATGACCTAGTGAGATCACAAACAAGGGACCTCATCGCCATTATAAATTCTCAACAATTACACTCCAATGGGGTTTGAACCTTGATGGAAAGAATAACAACACAATAGCTCAACCATCTCACCATGCCACTATTGATATGTGTAGTAAAAAATTAATCTAAATTTTTAATATTGATATTTTTACGAAAAAATATGAAAATAATATTTTAATTGGATAACTTATACATTTTTTATGTCAATATTTAATTTTGTAAATTGTGGTGATTGAAAATTAAAAACAATCACAAATAGAAAAACAAAAAAATCTGAAACATATTATTGTTTTTCTTTAATTATCAAGGGCATAAAATAGTTTTTATTTTGAAGGGCTTAGTAGCGCATGTGTTCCTCCAGTTTCCCTATTAATTTGAGATTAATTTGGTGTTTAATAGCCTTTTATTGTGTTTGGTAATTCTAAGATCTTTGTTCATGATTATTTTAGGCCGCATATAGAGATTAGATTGGAAATTAACATCTTCTATAGGAATCATTATTTTGGAGTTGTGTTCATAGAATCTATTGTTTTTTTCTCATTTTTATTAAGTTCTTTTGAGTAGAGCTACATGAATTAGAACAAGGGGTTTTGAAAGTGCCCCACCCTTGTGCAAAGAATAAAAGAGATGAGACAAAAATCTGAAATGTAGTTGAAAATAAATCGCAAGGTGCTAGTAGAAATAAACTAGCAACACCTCTCTAACAAGGGTGTTGAATACCAAACTAGGTTAAACAACTATAGAACCCAGAACTCAAGGTGGCTCAAATTCATGAAAATTAGGGAAGGGGGTCCCTAGATCACTCCTTGTATTGAATTATCTTCATATTATCATTGTTCCTTACAAGTTGGGTTAGCCCCATTGATGCATTTTCTTCTAGGAAACAACCCCTCACCAAGCTCCTTGACATGTCTTTGGGCAAGTGAAACTTAATCTAGAATGGCATTTTCATAAACATATTATCAAGAAGAGAGGCATTTGCCTCCCCTCCGAGGGTTATTAAATTTTTTTTTAAAGGAATAAGCCCATTATTTTTTGTTATGATTTTTGTTTTCATCTTGCAATTTATTTATTTAGAAGTTTAGCATTAGAATTTTTGTGTGTATATTCTTATGGTATTTTCTTTTATGATGACTATAAATAATAATATGTTATATTATCTTTTGAATTTCACTGACCACTATGATATAAAGAAAGATTCTTCCTATCAACCTATTTATATGCATCTTATTAAAAACTAGGAGATGAATTAGTGTTTGTAAATCTACAAATATGTTAGTTGTAGTGTTGTAAATTGTCATAGGCTTAGTTAAAGAATCAACAACCTTCATTAAAGTCTCTACCTTAACTAGCTTCACCCTACCATCTTCGACCATATCTCAAACAAAATATTACTATACATTAATGTGTTTGATTTTGGCATGAAAAGTTGAGTTCTTAGCTAGACATATCACACTCTAATGTCGCAATAAATTGTCATTGCAACATGTTTTATTCCAATATCTAAACACAGACTCTTAAGTTAAATGGCTTATTTACAAGCACGAGTAGTTGTCATATACTCAGCTTCAGTAGTGGACAAAGTAACCACAGTTTGTTGCTTACTCATCCAACTAATTGCACCACCAAATAAAGTAAACACACAAGCACTGGTGGATTGTCTACTATCAACATCACATGCACAATATGAATCCACATAACCATGAATATTAAAGGAAATCTCGTCTTCAGTCATATTACTACGATAATACAAGGAATACTTTGAGGTACCACGCAAATATCTAAAAACTATTTTAATTGCATCCCATGGGCAATGTCTGGTCTAGTACAAACCATAGCATACATCAAACTTCGAACTGCACTTTGGTAAAGCACTCTCCTCATGTCTTCATTTTTGATGAGGATGTTGGACAATCTGAAATAGATAACTTTGTTCCAACTGAAAAAGGAACACACAATGGTCTACAATCCTACATATCAAACCTCTATAAAATTGAATTGACATACTTACTTCAGCCAACTCATAGCGTTCAATTTACTCTATCTCTTTTAATTTCCATCCCAAACATGTGTCTAGTTGCACCAAGGTCTTTCATTTCAAATTTAGCAACAATTTGAGATTTCAATTCTGAAATCATACATTTCCCTTTACCAATAAATAACATATCATCAACATATAATACAATAAACAGGAAATAATCACCATCAGTTTTATAAACACTATGATTTGATTTAGAATACTCAAATCCCAAAATTCAACACATACGTATCAAATTTTTGGCACCCTCTTCCATTCTCAAAGAATACAATTTCTTCCTAAAGAAAATATTGTTCACTAAACATTTTACTTGATACATTTCACCAAGCTTCTTCCATAGTTTTTGTGTAGAGGTCTCTTCATGGACATTGATTAAAATAGAGTATGCCAAACATAATCAAATTAGACCCTTGACTTTATAGTCCATAACATCATACTGAGCATCCTGAGTAAAATATGTAGTCTTTGAAACATTCTCATCAATAGCATCATGTAGATCTCAATTTATCAACAGATCCTCCATCTTTAGCTTCGCCATTTCAAAATTATTTTCAAAAAATTTACCCACCCCTATTTTCCCTGATGAACTTGCCATCTAAAAGTTCTTGCAACAAAATCACAAAGTATCTTCTACACAAACTCCCACTCAAATATAGATTAGTTCAAAAAACCTAACCCCCCACAACTGAAACCAAAGGTGATTAGGCTTTGCTACCATTTGTAAGGAAGCTAAGTAGCAAAACAACTTCCAATACTAATCTTGAGAGAAAGATAATACAAAACTTTACAGATCTTTATAACAGTTATAGAAACTTAAACAAAAATAAACATAAATATCATGCATAACACAACACAATGTTTTACATGAAAAAAACCCTTCCAAAAGAAAAAACCCACACTCCAAAAGTCGCCCAATATATTATTCAAAAATCACAAAAATTACAATATACTTGCAGAGCAAGCTTCTTACAAGAGTATCACCAACCAGAGATCTAAAGGCAACATGACTACTATCAGACTCTCAAAATACATCACAATCCACAACCCTAGTACAACACCCTCATAAAATAGGGTTATCTTCTAGGACAAGACATGCCAACAAAATATTGGCTATCAGATATGAGACTTAATGATGAACGATCCAAATTTACAATCATACAATATACATAAAATTTGGCTTTCGAGGGCGCTAACCCTACTGAGCTATGTGGCCCTCGAACCCCTCGCAAGGGGCAACCCCTCCACGACCCCTCTCCCCCGCCTCTCGCACTTGTCTATCAACAATAAACCTTATGTAATTGCAAGGTTGAGACACATTTTCCCAACACTTTTGGGATGGAATAAATCAAGATGTCAAATCCTTTGTGAAAAAGTGTGATGTGTATCAATGCAAGAAATTGAAGACAATAAAACTACCAAAAAAAAATTAGACCCCTTCCTACTCCAAACATGACGTGGTAAATAATTTTATGGATTTCATTGTTGGGTTTCCTAAATCTAGTGGAAAATAAGTCATTTTGGCAATATTTGACCATCTAACTAAATGTGATCATTTTTGTGTATTACCCCAACCTTGCACAACAATCATCATAGCACAACACTTTTTGGAAATAATCTTCAAATTTCGTGGTATCTCGTGCTCCATTTTCAACGATCACAATCATGCCTTCATGAGCAAATTGTAATAAGCATAATTTAAGTGGTAGGGCACTCAATTACACATGAGTTCAACCTATTATCTTTGCATTAATGGCCAAATTGGGGTTGTAGATAAATGCTTAGAAACTTACCTAAAATGTTGTGCCCAAGCAACACGGGCAATGGATCAAGTGGTTACTACTAGTAAAATACCACTTACCATAGTGTATCCAAAATGGCCCCATATGAGACTCTATGGTCAACCCTCACCTTCTTTGGTTCTTTATGTTCAAGGTTCTAATGTCCAAGCAATTTACCACTCCCCTTCTCAATGAGAAAAAATCGTCAAAGATCCTTCAGGGCATTTTGCTATTGATGTAGAATCGAACAAATTAACAAGTGGATCAATATAGGTCAACACATATCTTTGATATTGGTGATTGAATCTTTCCCCATTTCCAAACTTCCAAGCAATCATCCATGTGGAACAAATTGGGTCCAAAAATTTATGTCCTTTATCAAGTGGTGCATCACATAGGTTAGTTGGGATATAAGCTTGCATTTCCCTGTTCTTTAAAGATTTGCCATAATTTTAAATTTCTCTTGCCTCAAACAAGTTATCGAGCAAGCTACACATCTTTAGGACAATTCACACATTATATGAGGGATCCATTTTATTTTATTTTTTGGGATCAAGACGTTATCTTTGACAAGTGCACCAAGCAACTTTGCACTTATGCTATTGAAGAGGTTTTAGTCAAATAGGAAGGCATGAAATGAAGATGCCACATGTGAGCACATTAGCTTTTTGTGTAAATTTTCTAATGTCAAGCTTTGAAGATTTTTATTTTTTTTGGGAGGCAAAAGCAGGTTAATAACCCTCATTATAATGTATGTATTAGGTATTTATTTATTTTAGATTGAGTGCATATACTTTGTAAGACATCCATATGGTAAATTAAAATATAAGTGTTTATTCCGCATTCACAGAATGGTAATAGTTGCCTTTAGCAAAATATTACATATTGCAATGAATTCTTATATGTAAAGCATCTTGAATATTGTAATTGAAATTTATGCTCTATTGGGAGGATTGCCCCCTCAAAGTGAGGGGGCAAACATAATATGCAAGCATTATGTTGTTTTTATCTCCTACATATCTTTGTGTATCGTCTTTATTTTACTTGCAGGTTTTTTTGTGCATTTACTAGTGTTAATATAAAAAAAACGAGGGCCTACACCAAAACAAAAAGGATGATAGACAACCACACTGTGAAAATGGACAACAAAAACTGAAATGCAAAGCAAGATGTGTTCTACTAATTGAAACAAGGTGTTGCCAATTATAAAACTTTGGCTCAAACCTCAGAGCTTAGAGCCAAATGTGTGAGTGGAAGTGTTTTGACTCCTGCATTTCAGACCCTATCAGTCAACCATGGATGTGAACCACTTCAGCATTCACAAAAATGTTACAATCTCATATCTACAAGTAATTAGCATGTGATAAATGGACCTCCTTCTCTATTGAAACTAATTGGTAAAAGCACCTGCAAGTTTGTAAAAATATGTATAGCTATAGCAATTGCCCTAAGTTACCGGTCGGTTTTGGGTTCGGGTTCGGGTTTCAGAACCCGGTTCGCCGATTCGGGAAAGTTTTTTTTTGGGTTTGGGTTCGGTAATACAAAAACATATAAAAATCAGAAATATATACATATTTGCAGCAGTATTTAAGTTCAGAATACACCACCATATTAATAGTCAAATAACATAGTAAAAATACGCCACCACTTTATACTCAAAAGTCAAATGTCATGATATAGAATTATAAATTAAAGTTCAAACTTCAAACATAAAAATGCCAAGTGTTTACAATGTCAATCTGAATCATACGGGTCATCAAAAAAAGCAGCATCATTAGCAACATTAGATGCTACATTTTGTGTAGAACCACAACGAGCATTAGTGGCACTCGCACAAGCACTGCCACTAGCACTGACACTATCACTCTCATGCTCAGTAGTTGCTTCACGCTGATAGTCATCATCAATATCAAGTGCAGCTAAGTGACTTGTGGAAGCATCCAAGTCAAGCTGCTCTGGCTCAATATCCCACCTCCTTGTGTCTCCTTCTTTGTAGGAACTATGTTTGTGTGTAAGGAGGCGCAAGTTTGAATGCACATACACCAAGTCCTCAGCCTTTTTTGAATGTAGCCTATTGCGTTTTATTGAGTGGATGAAGGAGTATGTGCTCCAATTCCTCTCAGAAGAGGATGAACTAGCAACCTCTTTAACCCAAATTAAATTAATAAATAGTTAAGAGTTACAAAAATTAACTAAACAAAATTATTAATTAAAATTAAAATTACAAATATAAATTATAAAACTTACTTGGGATAAAATTTTTATTGCAATAGGTTGGAGGTGCATGTATTCTTGCCCATGGAAGTACCACCAACTATGAGCAGCCACCCTACACTTGTCTCGAAGAGCATCCATATTCTGATCAACACTCCCAGAGCATGCAAAAGCCATAAACTCAGCCCTCACTCGATCACGTTGGTCACGATCACTGAAGATTCTACGAATTGCTGCCTTGTACCCTTGGGCCACTTCACCATCCCTATATGGAGCAACTCTTGATGAAGTAGAAAGTATCTCAGGCTATAATATTTGGGACTCAATGCAAAAGCGAGAAGATGCAAGGGAGTGGTCATTTTGTTCCATCTATCAACCATGATATCTTGTAGCTCTTTGAAGAATTTTTCTTCAGGATCTTCCTCTTTTGCATTGATGATGGATCTCATCTTCTCAATCATTGAGTCAATACCATCATATACTTCACCCAAACAAGGTCTATCCAAGTCAGTGTAACGGATCATGCTCAGTATGGGCTCGGTGAAACTGACGAGATACTCAACACGATCCCACCAACCATCATCTAGGATCCTTTGCTTGATCCTATTTGCCCTTTCATTGCTAGATTGCCTCCATACAACCCAATTAGGGTTGATTACCATGGCACATAGTGCCTCACGAACCTTTATAAGTTGTCTCAACACAATTGTGTTGGAGGCAAAATGGGTCTCGGCAACCTGTTTGAAAATCAAAATTAAAATTAAAATATAATTTAAATATACAAAATCAAAATTTAAAAATTAAAATTAAAAGAAAATTCAAAAATTTAAAAATATTGAGAATTAATTTACCTTCAACAACTCCAATTTAGAGAATTGTCTAAATATTCCTTGCGTCATATGGTGGTTGGTGACAAACATTTGGATGTCTTCGCCCTCGGCATACACCTGTTTGATCCATTCAATTTTGGATCCAATTTTTTGTAGCATTAGATTGAGGGAGTGGACAGCACAAGGTGTCCAAAAAATGTGTGGATACTTCTCCTCAACCAATAACCCAACAGCCCTACAATTTTTGGCATTGTCGGTTACAACTTGCACAACATTTTGATGGCCCACTTCTTCAATAGCTTGGCAAAGGATGTCAGCAATAAATGGACCATCTTTCACCTGTCCTTCACAATCCACTGCTCTCAAAAACATTGCCCCTTTAGGGGACACAGCCAATAACATTGATCAATGGGCGATTTCTTGCATCTTTCCATCCATCAGAAACTATGGTCACCCCTGTTTCGATCCACGAATCCCTTATGGGCTTCAAAGAGTCTGCTACATGTTTCACCTCTTTCTCCAATAAGGAGTGCAACGCACCTTCTCAAAACCTGGGCCCTTATACCCCTTTGGAGCCTCATTAATAGATTTCACCATTTTTTGCCAATATGGTGAACGAACAACATTGAATGCCAATCCATTGGCATAGACACATCTTGCTATGTCTTGATCAGCAATCTCTCTTGCCTCATTTTGAAATGAAGCTTCCAACGGTCCCTTAGATCTTTTATTTGAAGAGGGCATGGTTTGCTCTTGAGGGATGTCCATAAATGGATGGCTTTCTGTAGGTGGAAAATAAGGTGGGTGGTGTAGGGGGTTTCATGGATCGAGATCCTTTCTTCAAAGGATGGCTTGTTTTACCACTGGTTGTTTTTTGGTCTGCCTTTTCTTGCTCAGCAATATATTTCAACACTATATGTTCTGGAATGCCTTCGTTGTTTTCACCTGGACAATTTTTGATGCCTGTTTCAGGGATCCCACACAAGTGCCCTTTTACTCGACTGTATGAGCTCGAATATTGAACATTGCAATGACTACAAATCCAAACATATCCTCCACCACCTGGAAGTTGCTGAACCATTTCTACATATTTCCAAAGGGGAGAGGCTGGGTTTATTTTGAAACGAGATTGGATTGAGCCTGAGGAGGTACCGGTTGCCATTGTAATACGGAATAGTGAATACCTAAGGCACAACATATTGAAATTTTGGTATTGATTCATTGAATTTGAAACTAAAAGACTTAATTAATTTCAAAAAAATGAAAAAATTGAACATGTGTTATAGACATTTAGAAGAATGAAAAGTAAAACAAAACAATAATTAAAAAACAAAACAAAAGAGTTGGAAGTTCACTTGTGAAAAAAAATGTAAAAAAAAATCAAAAAACTTCAAAAAACCTACCTCTTTTGAAGAAATATTGCTCTATGATCTTCTTAGCAACGAATATACACTTGCAAGTGCTTAGGAATAGCACAACAATCAACTTTGAACAATCTACGATCAGCCTTCAAGTCTCTTCCAGCTTGTGCAAGCAAAAGAGAAAGTTCAGCAATGGAGGCAAAAAATCCTTTTTTCTCATTCACAAATTGGTAAATGAGTTTCACTTTAACTATTTCATGTTTTTGAGGCAAATATTAGGGTTAGAAATAATAAAAAAGTCCCTAAAAGTCAAAAACGAGTCAAAAATGTCTTTAAAAAATGAAAAAAAAATTTGGAAAAACGCGCCCAGGCGCGGAATTGAACCCGGGTTTGAAATTTTCGAACCCTGTCCGGACCCACAGTCATGGGTCCGGACCCTGGCCGAACCCACAGTCCAAAATACGGACCCAGGCCGAATTTCTTCGAACCGGACCCGAATTCCGGACCCGGATCAAACCCGAATCGAACCCGGGGCCTTTACTAGCAAATCCGGTAACTTAGCAATTGCCTAAATTGAGACAAATCCTTAATGCAAAATGTTTTGGAATGAATCTACATCATGGATTTGCATCGCTGAAGATCTCCCCAATATTTAAAAATAAAACTGCTAGAACTTGTTCATTTACTGGTAATATAGAAATCAACTTGTAACCAAAAGAAAAGACGAGGGCCTACACCAAAACATAGAGGAGCCAAATGTGTGAATGTAATTGTTTGACCCCTTGCATTTGAACCGCTTTAGTGTTCAACAAAATGGAATGAATTCATAGGTACAAGCAATTAGAATCTCATCAATAGACCTACTTCTCTACTGAAACTAATTGAGGTAAAGGTACCTACAAATTTGTAAAAATATGCAGATATTAAACAATTGCCTAAATTGGCACAATCCCCTAATGTATATTTTGGAATGAATCTACACCATGGATTTGGACAGCAAACTTACCAAAATTCAAAACTGCTAGAACTTTTTCATTTACTGGTAATATAGAAATCAACTTATAAGAAGAAAAAAAGATGGGAACCTACACCAGAACACAGGATGCTAAACCACTTTGTGAAAACACACAACAGAAACTGAAATGCAAAATATGTAGTCTACTGGTTGAAACTGGTGGTTGCCATTCATAAAACTCTTGTTCAAACCGTAGAAATATTAGAGCCCCATGTGTGTGTGAATGGAAGAGTTTTGACTTCCTGCATTTCAGACACCTACCAGTCAACCTTGGATTTGCAACATTAGTGTTCACCAGAATTGAACATAAAAGCTAAAACTTGTTCATTTACTGTTAATTTAGAAATCACTTGCAAAATGATCAGAACCTACACTAAAGCAAAAAGGATGCTAAACCCCATTGTAAAATACACAACATACAACTCAAATGCAATAAAAGATGTGTGCTGCTAATTGAGACAGCACATTGCCATGCATAAACCTCTCAGACAGTAATAATTCTAAAGCCCAATGTGTGTGTGAAATGAAGAGCTTTACTCCCTGCAGTTTGACCCTAACCATCAACAAAGGCCATCCAACATCTTTGTGTATTACAAAAAATTATCAATCACACTGCATGACACAGACTATGTTGAATACAAAGGCCATCCAACCAGGGAAACATCTTTGTATATCACAAAAAATTATCAATCAAACTGCATTACACAGACTATGTTGAAATCTTGAAAGTAAGATTGGATTGAGCATGAGACAGGCAGAACAGATGAACCTGCTACAGGTAAGTACAAATAAACTTTGTTCCATGGAGTTTCCTAATGGCAGAGTGGGAGGGATGGGGAGATGGATTTTGGGGATGGCAAGACCAAGGGCCTAAGTTTGGGGACAGCAGGAGGACAGCAGCATGGGGCGGCCAGGTGGCAGGGGGAGGCGGAGCAGGGGAGGGGGCGGGGGTTGCACAAATACGTATAGTACTTGAAAAATTAGTTATAAAAAGATGTGTAAGCAATGAGTATAAGAATTGCAAATGAAACTTTGGGGTTACAAATAAAACTTTGGCATACTAAGTAAAGTTTAAACTACTGAACATTAAAAACATGGCAATGATGGCATTGAACATTAACAATGGTGGGTGGAGATTTGGGGGGCAAAACCCCCAGTTGGGATTGAAGGGCACTGCCCCTCACAGGGGTTTGGAGGCAAAGCGCCTAGCGAGGTCAAGGGGCAAGTTAAGGCCTTCAAAACCACACAAACCTTTATGGCGAATGTCATTTTCACAATATTATCACTTATTTTTTGCAACACCAAGTCCTTAGTAGTTCTAAAACTTGGGAGTGTTTTGAAATAAGGATTAGAAGTTAGATGCCTATTTATAAGTTTTTTGTGAGTGATTAGGGTTTGGGTAAAGGCCACCATTAGGATCAGGATTTGTGAGATGTAAATCAAACACACTTTTTTTATATTTAAAAATATCGACTTTTTTATTTTCTTGCCATGGGGAACACCTATAAGTCCTTGGGACAGTTGAGAGACTCCTCAAAGTCTCCTAGACATCTCGTGGAAGTCCCAAAGTCCTCAAGCCATTCCCAAACCAGGGGCATCCTGTAAGCATCCTCGAGACTTGAGTAGCAGTGGTGCGACAGCAGAGGGACATCCCCTCCAAGTCCCCACATCTCGGGGACATCCCCATCCCAGAAATGTGGGGATATTGGGGGGCGATGTGTCCTCATGGAACACGCAAATAAAAAAGGCAACTCGCTATTTTGCATATTAAATCTATTTGAGAACATTTCTAATATAGAACGTAATAAAATGTAGTGAAAATCTTTCAGTTACAGCACAGCATCAAGGACACTCCATCATTAAACAAGACAGAAACAGCACGCTATATGTTGTTGGCAGCTAGCTACATAAAAGATATTTAGAGAAATTCAATGAAACATACAAGACTGAAACTCCCTATCTTCAGTATGGAATCTGTTTGATATCTCTAAGATAGAAGATAATAGAATTTAATGCAACAGCTTTAATTACAGCACAGAATTGAGGACACTGAACCATATATAAGAGAGAAACAGCACCCTCTTTGATGTTACCTACTACCAAGAAAAGAAATATATAAAGAAGAAAATTTCAATTGTAACGGGGAAATGTGTCTCTAGTATTTCAGGAAGCTGACTAAAGTTCCAGTTTTCCAGTGAGAACCATAAATAAGTTATCCTTAATCTTCTAAGTAACCTGCCATGAGCATAAATCCATATCATTTGTTAATCATGAAACACAATTCTTGGATACAACTGTCAAGATAACAAGCTAGGTGAGTATTTGTCATTAACAACTGCTGCCTCAAAAACTAATAACCTGATAGATTATGTCCACTTCCAACAGACACATACTTATTCAGTAAAAGGCTGGTGGTGAAAAATATCATTGAATAATGTGCACATTTAAAGAAAAAATTACAGTAAGAAAAAAAAGTTCAAATGGGCTTGCTCATAAAATCTCATCTCAGGTGCAGGCTTTGAATTTTGACAAAAAGCTCAAGCTTCATAAATGCCCGCTTCAGTGCTGGGTTTTAGCAGCTCCAAAGGCTCTTAAAGAACTAGTCTATTATTTAAAGCATCAAACTGCTTAAGAGATTCTTTAGGTCTTAGAGAACCTATACCTTGAACTGAGCGCATGGAATGGAATTAGCCTAAACTGTCCAAGCACAATGCATATAGAACATGCATAATAGCAGTCTCCAAATCCATACCTCTGTATACAGATTCTTAATGCCAGGAAGCAGATGCAGTAGGGAAGAATGAGAAAGCACAATGGCAGGTCTTCTTGTCCGCCAAAGATCCTTCTACCAAAACTCGTGGAAAAGTGCACAGAAAGGAAATTGGCAGAATTCTTTCTCCTAAGTATTGGAAGGCCCCCTTAAGTGGAACAACCACAATGGTCCAGCTGCCTGTATCCTTTCCTTGCATACTGTAATCTGTTCCATGACACAATCATGTTGGTTGAAATGCATACTCCAACTTAAACTGCTGCTAACTTTTATCAACGGAATGACAAAAGTTTCACAGACTGTGGATTATCTCTTCTCATTCCAGCAAGAGAATAGTAAGCTAGTATTTGTGCTGGGTTCTGTTCAATCATATCTCCATCCATTTGTCCCTCCTCCAACATTGGTGGAGTAAACTCTATATTCCAAAATGGTCGTGACATGCCCAGAAGTCT
>VDFB02097257.1:0-33154 GCA_007258455.2 Sequoia sempervirens
ACTTGATTTCATTTATTGCCCTGTTGACTCCCGAAAATGGCTGGTATATCGTATACAGTTTTTGAATCGTGAAGTAGATTTGAAATGTGTGATTAATAAATAGATATCATGCATGTACCATATTCCTTTTCTTGCGTGTCTATTACCTTTTGTTTCACAGTTTGTTGAAGAATGATCGAGTCAAGCGCAGCCGATCTCGGCCTTGCAGTAAAGCCCATTTCCTGCACGACTTTGAGGAAGTTCCGCCAAAGACTCTTTGACCGAAACCGATTTGGAAAGATTTTTAATGGAAAGTCAATCTGGAGAGAGTGGAGCGCTAGATTCTCTCTGAATCGGGTTGAACACATAAATTCATTTATGAAGTTTGTTCCTTGATTCAGGGATATACTTTACTTCCACGTCTTTCTTTGATGAAGTTAGTTAGTTAGTTGTTCTTTAATTTAAAATAAGATACTCCTCCCTATCTTGGTGAGTGGTAGAAGATAGAACAAATGATAGTAATAGATGATTTTTAGGTAAGATAAGAAAGCAGGTACTTGAAGTCATGTAGAATCGGTATGATAATGAAAAGCGAGAATCTGTTTGACCAGAAGCAGAGTTTGTTCTTAGTTTTCACACCAACAAGACAATGTATTTCATTCTGTTTTCATGAATAAAGATCGATGAAGTTCTGAGTTCAACATCTGTGTAATCAGTAGATGCTTGCTAAGGGGGCCCACTTAGTAAGTATATGTAGTTAATTAGTTAGATGTTCTTTTATGGCGATATCCGATTAAGCTTTCATCTTTTTACCCGAGTTTTCATGAAGCTCCGATGCACAGCTGCTCTTTTGGCATAGAGAGTCATCCGCGTATTTGTTCTTGCAGCACTTAGAAATTCGGAGTTCATGGTTTATTAGCCCGATCGTGGCTGTTCTGAGTTTACATTTTAATCAAGCATAGTTGAGTTAAAGAATTCTGCATTACCATTCTGTGGCTTAGATAGAATTTCTTTTCAAGTATGTGTTTTTGCTAAGATTTGACCAAAACAAATTCCTAGTGCATATATTTTGTTGCGCCATTTAAAGTCTACGTTCCCTAGTTTGACAAGTAAATGAACGTCCACAGAAAGATATTAGACACCTGTCGGAATGTCCAATTCCCAGGAAAGTTTCCTTTGTGATATTCATATCCTTTTGTGAGTCAAGCCAAATGGGTCCCACCTGGATGGTACTAAGTCTCCATGCATGGTGAATAGGTCCCATAGAGGCCAATTTGATAGCACAGATACCAAGAGATAAGGAAATAAGGTCTAAAATGCAACCTTGTTGGGTATTTGACCAATCTAGGCCTCAAGATGCACAATATGGGTTAATATGGGACTATTAGTGATGATATGAATGTAAAATAGGGCTTGGTACACAAAAATCAATGTGAAAGTGTTATTTAGTACACTTTAAAACACTAAAATTAGGTCCACATAGCTTAGCAAGGCACAAGAACCAATGTGAATGTGCAAGACACATTAAAAAACTAGTTTACCATTAAATTTAAGATACACGCCCTCTAGATAGATATCAAGATGCAATTAAATTTATTTTATAATGTTGAATTAGGGAGAAATGAGTTCATTAAGTCTACAAAAGTGTGAAAGCATCCAACAACACTTTACAACACCTTTACAAGATGTCGTGAAAAGAATATTATTCAATTTGCAAGGGTCCAAGACCTTGTGTGGGAACATAAAATGCCTCACAACACTAGATTAAGACCACATTAAGTCCATATTATCATAAAATAATCTTTTTTGGAATCAGGGAACACTCATAGGGGGTGAATCAGTGTTCAAGAAGATTTAAACTTTAATTTTGATCGTAAACCATTTACAAAACATAAACAGAAATAGAGATGCAAGAACATGAAAAAAGATAATGAGAGCACCATAACACCGATATTTTTATGTGGAAAACCTGTTAGGGGAAAGACCACAATGGAGATTAATCTACAATTTATACTCTATTAAAATTATGAAGAAAAGGGAATGCACATGCATTCAGGCACACTACCTAGAGCTCACTGCTCAAAATAAGGAGGGCTCACTACCTTACAAAATATTTGTCATTAAAAAAAAAGTTTGAAATAAAAGGATAGCATCTACATATGCCAAAATACAGTTCTAGTTAAGCTCATAAATCATATTCTAGACCTCCCGACTCTTTCTGGACTGCACTCTACTCTGCTCTAACTCATTTCTACAAAATCACAATGCACAAGTGAAACTGTGCATAACTGGCTCAATCACCCTTCTGATATTCACACATACATCTTCTCTAATATTTTCTCACACATACACTTCAAAATGAATTATTGATCTCATATATATACCCACTACCAAAATTTCAATTACTCCAAGTCGGCTTTAGCAAAATATGAAATATTCTTCACATGTCAGCTCAAATATTTGATGTGCACCCACACAAGTCAGCTAGACTATAGCTACAGCCCAAAAAAAAAACCAAAAAAAGAAACATTTAATCAATTACTTCTTATACATCTATGACATGAGACATTCACTAGGTAAGCCACAATGAGCAAATAAATAGAAAAACATCCTGTTGGATCTCTAAGATCATACACCAATTAATCCGACATGACAAAACTTACCAATAAGGTAACATATATGCTTAGAAAAGTATCCTAGGGATCCAAAAAAAAATGATGATCCAATGAAGCATATAGATCAACTAACTAACCATAAACCCTATTCTTGTTACTTTCTACCTGTAGAACACTGTTCTCTACTTTTCCAACTAGTATGAATAAATTTTGATCTACAGACTAGGATAATGACTCCTATTGTCATCAATGAAAACACTAGAAGCCATATGCAAAAAATCTCCCCAAGCCATATGCCAACAATCTCCCCCTTTGGCATTGATGGTAACACTTAGTGAAAAATGACCAAGTGTCAAAACTAGAGATATACTACCAAAATTTCAAAACTTTCAAAACATAACTTTCTTTCAAAATGGTGCTCCCCCTTAAAATTTCAAGGCATTTTTCACAGAAGTCTCTCCCCCTTTGACATCAATGACAAATTTTCACTACTTTCTCTCTCCTCCTTTAGAAATAGGATCAAAATTTGAAGAACTACAAGTATTTCACAAGTTAGAAAATGATTTTATACTTATCTTTCATTTCCAGAAGAAATTTCTTCCAAGAATCTACTACAATACCAATGATTATGATCAAACTATTGTTTTCTAATGTTTGGTTGATGATCTAGATGAGCTATTCAAGAATTGTAATTTCTTCTTCTAACTTTTCTCCTTTCCTCAAAACCTTAATTAGCTACTCCATTCTGCCTTCAGTTAAATCCTTAACATTCTAGAAAGTGAACTTTTGCATGCTCAATCTGTAGCTCCTGAATCCTTTTGTTGATTGCACCATCCTGGTCCTGAACCATGTTATAATCTTGAAAGTTTTGTTCATCTCCAACTTGTCCTTGTATCTCCCAACAACATGAGGCCAATGAAGACAATAATTATAGATGTTATTTGATGATTCAATGCATTTCCTCAACACATTCATTTTCTTTTTCAATTTGGTAGGGGATAGCCTGAACTGCTCCTTCAAATTTAGAATTATTTGTTCCTTTTTCCTGTCTTGAGGCTTAGATGCCATAGCCTCCCTAATACATTCAATCATTTCTTTTGGAAGCATATTCTACAAACTTTCCAATCAAAATTCTTTATGCAAAAAGTAACTACCTGCAATGCTCTAAATCAGGTCCTACTCGTATGAGGGTCCATCTAACCATATGTCAGCAATCTTCTGCATTCCATCTTCCTCCTAAACAATCTACAATATCTTTATTTTGAATAAACAACCTTCTTCTTTGCTTCCTTCTACTATTATCATGTCTAGTTCAACTGATTTTGGTTCATCTCTTGGAGTGCACTCATCATAATCTTCATCTAGTATATCCACAATTGCTTGTTATTTACCTTTTCCATCAAATTTTGGAGACTTGTGTGCCAGAGGAGTGTGTTCAGGAAACACTAATGCTCTGTTTTGCTTCTTTCTCATCACACCGGAAGATGATCCAACTTCAAGATTTTTTACTGAAATGGAAATGCTATTCTCTCCAAACTTTCCTAGCAATTCTCTAAATAAATTTGCATATTCTTTCTCATGATTTTCCATAGTATTAGAATGTTCAAAAACTTGCTTACAAACAGATTCATTTTCCTTCCATACCACATTATTAGTCTGAGGTAAGAAATTTAGAAAATACATCATGATACATATCTACATACTTTGCTAATTGCAAATTCTCCATGAATTGTTCTTTTAGCAAATTGCACAGGTCGAAGTCTTGGTCCTCCATTATCATTTTATGAGATATGTAAACTACGCCTACCGAGGTTGCGCCTTCCCTATTTCTGCAGAAAATTTTGCATGAAATCCCATGTGTAATGTACCTTGTTATTGGATCTTTGATTGTTGAAATTATCAGAGCCATTTGATCCCTTGTTACTCTACTTAGGGTTTTCACTTCAATGTTTTGAATCACCTTCTTTTCTAGAATATCCCAGAAATTGTATAATCTAGTTAAATTTTAGATGACCTCTTTTTAAATGAGATAGGGTTTATCTAGAGTGAGAGTGTCCTCATTCAATCTGCTCAAGATAAACCTAACATCTTCTTTGTTGACAAAGTAAGGAAACTCATTCCAAATATCTAGAATCCTATGTTTCACACCTTCAAGCCAATTCAATTCATTGACCGACAACATATTTCTTACTTATTTGATCTTCCTACTACTATATTCATCCCAATTCACAATTCCTCTGATTTGCTTCACTTTTCTTTCCATACCAAACAAGTTTTTCTTCCGAGCACAAAATTAGGAATTCAATAAGTGATCAGAAATACTTGATGAACTTGCCACCAAATTTACTTGAATCCTTCAAAAAAAAATTGCAGAGGCTCTCCTTCTATTCTCCTTCAATGTAAGGTGACAAATGAGGGTTCCAAATACCCTTTTATAACTTTGCACACCTAACATTTTTTCTGCATTAATTTTTTTTCCCTAGGAGTTATGGTTACCCTATTTTCTCAAACAGTAAGAGAAGAATTCATTTGTGAACCTTCTAGATCTTGAATTCCTACTCAAATGATCATGGAAAGATTTAAAGACTTATGGCACAACTACTAAAAATTTCTTTCATCCTAGTGCCAACTATAGATAGGGGGACAAAGCATTTTTCTTGAAAGACTCCCCCTAGGGAAATGGCCTAAGATCAATTTCCAGAGGAATTACTAGAGACTATTTTTGGTACGAGCTTATTTCCTTCATCAGATTCACTCTTCTTTAGCCACTTTTTCTTTATTTGAACTCTTATCTCTTCCATAGTCACTTTTCCTTGAAATTCTTCCTCTATATACCAGACCTCTTCTATCCATTTTTTTGTTCCTACATAATCTTGCAATGTGACTAAATCTATTGCAATTGTAACACACCAGATTTCTTTGTCTAGACCATTCATTCCATTTATTTCATTTTTACCTGCATTGATTAGCAACATGCCCAATACTCACACAATTGTAGCATATAACATTTGTTACACTGACATACATAATTTTGCATTCAATTGACTTATGACAAACTTTTTCCAACTAAAAAACTAACTAGAAAATGATGGACTACTTGAATTTATTTTACTTCTACACTATGAAGCCATATGACCAAATTTATTACAAGAAAATTAGTAACCATTAAACTTCTTAGCATTGGGTTGTCTTACCAGATACCTTCTTCCTTTTTTCATATGATTTCTTTGTTTGGAATCCTTGTGTTCAAATCTAGAGCTTTCTCCTTTCTCATAGCCAAGACCTCACTTATCCTTTGCATCCTTTAGTCAGCTCATCAAGCTTAGCAGAACTGATCTTGAACTTCTCCTTGTATTCGATAGAAATAGTGAGTTCATCTCTAAGAATAAATATCTATCTTTTAAGCTCTTGTTCATTATTTATGGATTGTTGTAGTTCAATTTCAAGCTAAATAAGTCCACTATTTATTCTACTACATTATTCAAAATTTTCTTTTAAAGATTGTGCAAGATTCTCCTCATTCTTCTTCCTTTCTTCAATCTCCTTAGTTAGCTTCATTGCCATAGTTTCCATCTCAAGCTTTAGAGTAGCATTGTCCCTAGCAATCTTTTCACATTCTTCAATTATTTCTTTTAGGGTTTGATTCAGGTTAACATCTTCCAAGCTTTTATTCTCTTTTTGCTTCAACTGATCATAGAGTTCCTTCCTCTTTTCTCTTGACTCATTAATTTTATCCTTCAATGATTGAATGAATTTTTTGACATCCACAATATTTTCTTTTAATTTCATGACTTCTACTTTAGACTGATCAAGATCATCACATGCCTCCATAAGTTGATGTTGAAGAACACCAAAGTCCATTGCAATTCAAGATCTACCTCAAGCTATTAAACTTTTGCAAAGAAACCTTGCTCTGATACCAATTGTTGGACTCAAGGAACAATAAGAGGGAGGATGAATCAGTGTTCAACAAGATTTAAACTTTAATTATAATAATCAACCATTTATAGCACATAAACAAATATAAAGATGCAAGCACATGAAAAAGATAATGAAATCAACATAACACCAATATTTTTACGTGGAAACCCTATTAGGGGAAAAAACATGGTGGGGATTAATGCACAATTTATACCTTGTTAAAAGTATGAAGGGAATGCACATGCATTTAGGCACACTACCTAGAGCTCACTACTCAAAATAAGGAAGTAGCACTGCCTTACAAAATGTTTATGATTACAACAAAAGGTTGAACTAAAAGGATAGCATCTATATATGGAAATGTGTAGGATGATCATGGAAAAAACAAGCCCTTAAGTGGCAAAAAATTTAGAAAAATTAGAGTTAGGAAACTTGATGTGAAAATTTGAATAAGTTATCTATATTATTTCAAAAATATGTAAGAAAAAAATATGTAGCAAATTGAACGTAGTTTCTAAACTACTAGATTTATTTAAAAACAAAATCTATTTGGTGAAAATTTGAAATTTCAATACAATAGTACTTAAATTTCAGGGAAAAAATAAGAAGGTGTTTGTTTGACCACCCTAACGACAATAAAATGATAATATTTTTTAATAATATTTTAGATATAATTAGAGAGTCATGTCCTGATGTGATGCATATTTTTTTGTAATTTTTTTCCAAATAAATAATTAATCATGATTTTTTATTACAAATTTTAAAAAATAGAAAAACTCATGTCTGACAACCTTAACTTGGTCAAAACTTCATGAAATTCAACTCTTTTTTTTAATCCTATAGTATGTGAAGCATAGAATGTGATGCATATTTCAGATTCAAAAAATGTGATACTGTTTGAAAGCTATAGATGTTTTTCAATCAGCCTATCAATCAGGACTTTAGTCATAATTCAATAGAAAATGAATAATAATTATTTATTAAATTCAAAGTAAAGCATAATTTATATTGGTGGAAAGCTAAGAATATCCTTTAAAAACCCTTTTTATTTCATCAATTTTGGGTAAAAAAAAAGTCATCAGCCACATACCTTACACATACCCATCATATCGCCACTTTTTGGCTCATCATGATCCTAGACATACCCATATGCCAAAATAGAGTTTCGGGTAAGCCCATAAATCAGATTTTGGACCTACTGACTTCTTATGGACTTCAATCTATTATGCTCTAACTCACTTCCACAAAATCTTAATGCACAAGTGAAATTGTGCATAACTCAGTCAATCACCCTTCTGATATTCAAACATACATCTGGTCTACTCTTTTCATACACATACACTTCAAAATGAATTACTGATCTCATATATATACCTACTACCAAATTTTCAATTACTCTAAGTCAACTTCATCAAAATATGAAATATTCTTCACATGTCGGCTCAAATATTTGATGCACACCCACACAAGTCAACTAGACTATAGCTATGACCCAAAAAAAAATAACCAACACAAGAAACAATTAATTAGTTACCTCTTATACATGTGTGACATGTGAAATTCACTAGGTCAGCCATAATGAGCAAATAAATAAAAAAACATCATGTCGGATCTACAAGCTCGTACACCGATTAATGTATCACCAAAATTAACAATAAGGTAACATATATTCTTAAAAAACTATCCTAGGGATCCACAACACAAAATGATGATTTAGTGAAGCATATAGATCAACTAACTGACCGGATACCTTGTTCTTTCTGCTTTTTGTAGGTAGAACACTATTCTCTACTTTTCCTATCAGTATGAATAAATTTTGATCTGCAGACTAGGATAATGACTTCAGTTGCCATCAATGATAGCACTAGAAGCCATACGCAAACAATCTCCCCAATCCATATGCCAACAATCTCATGTTAAGCAAAGGGTACTTTTTTCTATGGTGCATGTGCAAATCAAAACCATCATTCCCCATAAGATTCATTTAAAACATGAAGAACAAGAAATAAGTAAAGAACACAAATGAAGCAATCGAAATCCTATTCAAGTGCTCAAACTCTCAATCCCATGGGGGGAATTGGTGCTATTTTGAAGTGGAAAATAGCCCTTTCCCAATTCCTTGCAAGCTTGATGATGATCAATGGTGCTCCATGATAAAAAAATTCATAACCTAGCTATGAAATTGATGAAAACTATGAAACTTGGATGAGAATGGATGAAATTGCTCAAAACATGAAGATAATGACTTTGCGTAAGTTGTGGATCCAAAATTAGTAAAAGAGCTCTGCATTTATAAGAGAGAATGATGGAAGAATGAGAAAAATGGATGAATGTGGGACAAAACATCAACCAATAGCACAATGCCACTTGTCAACATGTGAGTGGATAGAGGTGGAGCACATTTTAATGAATGTACACATAAATGCTTATAGGTGGATATTTGAAATTGGAGAAGTGACATGTTGGAGGGAGAAGAAAAAAGTGTTAATGCCATTTGGATCAAGGAAAAGGACATGTAAGGGGCCTTAAATGCCTTGTTGTATGGAAAAGTCCTTTTGGAGGGAGATTTTCAAATTTGAGGAATATTCCAACTTGATACCCTTTTTGAATGAAAATGGAAGATTTACTAAATCAATTAAATTGATTTACTTGCACATGCTGCAAAATCTAGAGGATTTGATGGATTGATGTTAAGATTATTCATGATTTGATTAATTTAGATGGAGATTTAGCAGATTTGACAGTTTCACTTATATTTTTGGATTTAAATAAGTCAAGATGATTGGAATAATGAATTTAGACTTAATTAAATGAAGTTCAGTTTATTTAATTAAAAGGTGATGGTGTTAGACTTAAATCAAATAAAAATTATTTTATTTTATTTAAAGGAGATGACTTTAGGACTTAATCAAATAAAATGAATTATTTAATTAAAAGAGAGAATATGATGATTTAATCAAATGGAGATTGATTAATTTAATTAATTATAAGAGGACATTGGGATTAATTAAACAAAATGATCTATTTAATTAATAGAAAATTATGATTTAATTAGATAAAATTGATTTTTTTAATTAAAAGGAAAAATATGATAAATTTAATCAAATAAAGATTATTTGATTAAATGGTTAATCAAAGGAGATGATTTAGGATAAATCAGTGTTAGTAAATTGGGATCAAGTGCATGAGATCAATCAGTATATTTTACGTGTCTACACCAATCGTCTTCTATGGATGGGAAATCCGAGAATATGATAAACATCCTCCAAAGTAATCATCATCTCTCTAGTGGGAAATTGGAAAATGATGTGGCATCCCACGGCTCCATCAGGGTTGTCAGCATCTGCTCATGATAGTGCATCTTTGGCATAGTGAATATGTGCTAGAGATCGACTTGGTTTACATGTGTGACCTCATCATTGTTGAGGCAGTCCTCTGCTTGAGAACTAGAATGTATGCTCACCTACCGAGATTCTCCCAAATATCAGGATAGTCTTGCAAGAAGTGAAAAAAATTTAAGTCATAATATGGGATTTCAAATATGAAAGGAAAAAAACTATTAAGGACTTTTTCATATCATGTAGATGTCTGTGTGCCATGCATGTCCCAGTCCAACATTAATGCCCCAAGGACATTAGCGTGTACTCATGACAATAGTGTAGAGAATGGACACTAGTACAAAAGTTGGATACCAACATGGAAAAAGGATGAATGTGCAGCTTGAAGTGGAAAAACTTGCCTACACCATGCTAAAATTCACTAAAATCGAGGTTTTGAGACCTACTTGATCCACCTCGTAGCCCTCAATGATGTCCTACCTTAGTTGCTCTAGTCTCAGTGCCTCATACTCCCTATTACCTAACATTTTTCTAAATTTTCTCTCACAAAAGTCAACAATTTCCTCTGAATGAATAGTGATAATGACCCTTCTAGACGTCCACTTAGGTATATATATAGGCCCTTTGGGGCCCATTTTTCCTAGATTTTGTGGCTCCTTGGTTTCTCTTGAATTTACCCCACCTAGCTGGGGGAAAACTTAGGATGTGGCATATAGTCACCTCTTTTCCATATTTTTCCTCCAAATCATTGATTTTTTCTTGACCATTCTTCTCACCATTGTAGCTTCTTCGAATTTTTGAAACTGACTTAAATTTGAGTTTTGTAGATTACAATTTTGTGTATCATTTCACAACTAGTCTCGCACTACTTATCGAGCTCAGTTGCTAGGGGCACCTTTTGTATTAGCTAGCTCGACCTCGGTGACCTCTAAGGCATCTTTTTTATTGGCATGCAAATCTATAAAATTTTAAATTTGTGTTAATTTTTACTTCTTTACTTTAGTGTGGTTGATTTTTCCAAAAATGAAGCCCACTAAAGCGGGGGGAAATGTAATGTCACATAATTGAACCTAGGGGAAATTCCACATTTTTGTACTTTTCCTTGCATTTATGACACCTAAGAGAATTAATGCAAAAATTCCATGGGATGAAATTTCACAATTCTAACTCCATGAGGACTAGTGGCAAAGGGATAGAATCCTAATGAAATGATTCCCATAAATTGATGTCTTTGATGCCTATGTGGTACATAGATGTCTATGTGAAATGCTAGCATCCTATCAATTTTCCAAGTTTGACATAAGGAATATTGAATCTTGACTCTTGAAATGTGTCTTGGCAGCAAGGATTTTAGGTGTAATGGCTATTTTTCATCCTTGTATGCAACAAAACCCCCCATTTTCTCTCATTTTTGGGGTCAAGCTTCATTCACCCAAGCTCTCTTCAACTTCATTGTTAGATATCTCTCATCCTTGACAAGCAACACTTCTACAAGTGAAGCCATGCTGGACTGAGGCCCCTCCAATAGCTACACCTCTCAAGCAAGCATTTAATGGTGCATTTGTGTGCTCAAAAGAGGGTCTAGGCCCATGGGTAATGCTCTCTCTCACTCTTTTCTACTTGTTGTTTTCCTATCTCATGGTGTGCGTTCTACTCCTGAAGTAGGTTTTTCTTTCACCACATGCTTTGTCCATTTTAGTTACACTCCTTTCCTATCTGGCTATCTGTGGAGGTAGGAACACCAAAATGAGGGTCTAACTGAGGAAGTCCCCTATATAGTCCCAAAATTTTCCCCTCATTCTTCTATGTGTAGGTTATGAAGTGGAGCTTGGAGTGCAAACCCAAACATCTAGTTGTGAGTAAGTTTTCTCCAAGTTCTCCTTTTTCTTTTCTTTAATATTTTTTTCTTTGTTTGGTTATTTTGTTTAGTATACCTTAGATCCAAGTTAGGAGGTGAGACCTTATTCTGGTTGTTTGACCTCCTAAGCTTTTTGTTGCTTAGTATGGAAAAGTACCATTTGTATGACAATGCATCATGCTAGCATCCTGAATCTAAACTTACACCCTTTGGTTGAGAGGTCCTCTGTCAGAGGTAGAAATATCTAAAAGTTATCTTTTGCATATTTCCCTTGCAATCTCTTCATCTAGTTTTTATTGAGGTGGATAAGGGTAGTTCATTCCCTTGTGATCTATTGATAATTAAGAGAACCAGGTGTAATGAATCCCTATTATCTCACATTAATTTATGATTTTTGGAAGAGATCCTCGAGAGATATCAAAATTAAGGCCTAAAAAGAGGGTTAATAACTCCACTTAACCACAATGAATTAAGACTACCTAGATAAATGTGAAAGTTCTTTAAAATACTTTATAACACTCAAAATAGGTACAAATTGTACTTATTTTATTTAGAAAGAGGGCCATAAGGTTTAATTAAGTAAATAAGTCATCGAAAAGTGTGAAAGTGTGTTACAACACTTTACAACACCTTTGCAAAGGACCAATTAAATCATGTTTTAGTTAAATAAAGGCCCTAAAATGATGTGAATGTGTACAATACATTACAACAACACTAGACAATACACCATTAGTTGAGTTTTAATGTTAATTATCCAAACAAGCAAGGAAAAGGTTGCTTTTCTATTACTACATGTTTAAATAATTCACAGTATAAGAATCTTTTAAATTCCTTTGAATATTACACCATTTTTATGCAGTTGTAGGGATTTCCATAATTAAGTAGAGATAGATTTTATTGGGCATTTGTCCACCTGAAATGCTAAGCTATTTTCATGATTTCAATTAGGTTTTAAGTTAGAATCTCTAAAAAATCCTTAATATTTTGTCATTTCCTTTAATATACATTAGTTATAGGTTATCTATATTTGATGATTGTTTCTAGATGTGAGATTTAGGAAGTTTGTTTAGGGTTTGTATCTATCTTCATATTTCACAAAACACTCACTTGAGTCTTATATCATCCATCCTTGGGTATGTGCTTGGGATCATCGTGCAAAGGGCCATAAGAGGCAAAAATTTAGAAAAATGGGTGTTAGGCAACTTGACATAAATATTTGAATAAGTTATCTATATTATTTCAAAAATATGTAAGAATAGAATTTTTAGAAAATTTAATGTAGTTTCTAAAATACTAGGTTTATTTAAAATAAATAAAATCTATTTGGTGAAAATTTGAAATTTCAATCATTAGTACTTAAATTTCGGGGAAAAATAAGAAGTAGGTGTCTGTCTGACCACCCTAACCATAATAAAATGATAATATTTTTTTAAGATTTTATATATAAGTAGAGGACTCATGTCGGATGTGATGCATATTTTTTGTAATTTTTTCCAAGTAAATAATTAATTATGAATTTTTTATTACAACTTTTAGAAAATATAAAAACTTCGTTTGTCGACCACCTTAACTTGGTCAAAACTTCATGAAATTTAATTTTTCTTTTTTAATCCTATAGTATGTGAAACATAGAATGTGACGAATGTTTTGGATTCAAAAAATATGATACCATTTGAAAGTTATAGATGTTTTTCAATCAACCAATCGATTAGGACTTTAGTCATAATTCTAATAGAAAATGAATAATAATTATTTATTAAATTCAAATTAAATCATAATTTATATTTTTGGAAAGCTGAGAATCTCCTCTAAAACCCTTTTCATTTCATTAATTTTGGGTGAAAAAAAGTCATCAGCCACATACCCCCATAATATTGCCACTTTTTGGCACACCATGATCTACACATACCCCTTCTTTGACCATAAATTTCCTTTGTGATAACAATAAATCACATCAACTACTGAGCTATTTTTGTATCATCAAGACCTAACATCCAAAACGTTGGGGTCATTTTCTGAAGATTTTCAGTAGATTATCACCTTTCAAGAGAGATAAAACACCTGTGTTTTATTTGTGTTGTGGAGTACTAAAATACTCATAAATAGAATTGGCACTTGTCTAAGGAGGATTGTTTGAACAAAGATGAAGCATATATGATCATTCTCTCCTCAAAGGTTGCAAAGAGTGCTCAGATCTATGCCTAATAAAGGATATTTTCATGAGCTAAAAACCTATATATGAACTAGGAGATCTAGAAAAGGGGAAATTTCATCTTTAAAACCACCTTTCATATCCACTCTAGCTTCACCTCCACCTTCTCCATATTCTAGCTCCACATCATCTACTCTTTCCACTTCATCCCCATCCTCTTCACATATTCTAGTTTTTGTACTAGAACCATTACCCCCCCACCTCTTCCAATGGCATGGTTACTTACAAAACCATCATCACTCTCTTTCAATGACTTCCATGAGATGCCCAAAAATTTGGAGAACTTCTACTGCAAATTCTTCACCAACAATCTCAATAGGACTACAAAAGAACATATAAAGATCTTTGAAAAATCCCTTAAGGATAAAGTGATTGAAAAAAAAGATGTGGTATGTAGAAGTTTTTGATACTTTTTGGGGGATGAAGCTTTCTATGTGTACATACATTTTCTAGATGGGTCAATAGTGGAATGGGATGGTATGAAAAACACTTTTATGCAAAAATACAGAATTCCCATCAAACCTAGTGATTTTCAAAAATATTTTATGTCCATAAAAGAGAAGGTAAATGAACCTATCAACTCTTTCAATAATATATTCCACTAATCTTATACTAGGCTACAAGATCCCTATTTAGTAAATGATGCATCAACTATGTTAATGTATTGTTGGTCCCTAAATAACCTTATCTTAGCCTTCATAAAAAGAGAAAACCCTGCCCCAAGTGGCTTAGTAGCAATATATATTGAGGTGTTCAAGGAGAGTGGTGATTTAGGATAGCATTTAATAGGAACACTTCCTTCATTAGGTTCAACTACAGATCTAGGGAAGATTCAAGGTTTGACTCAAGCATTAGCCAACCATACTCCAAAAATAAATTTGTTTCCTTAGTTGCCAATAGTAGTACACCTAGGAGCCCCATTAAGTAAAAATCCATCCACAGTCCTTGCCTACTTGCATAATTAGAATACACCATATTTAAAGAATTGTGAAGTTCCCTCTTATCTACAAAATTCTACAATAGCTCAAGCTATGTATCTTAAAAAAATTCCCAGCCCAAACTTCAACTAAATGGGATCAAATTGATGAGTTAACAAAACAAGTCAAGAATGTTTCTACTAAGTTGAATTCCTCAGAAATTAGAATAACAAGTTGCAATCTTCATAAAAAAACTTTAAAGCCAATTATAATAGAGATCCCAACCAAAGTTCTAGTCAAAGTTATGAGCATAGACAAGGTAAGAGACATAATAGAACCTAAACACCTAGCCCAATAATTGAGGATTCCCTACACCTCTTGATCCACCAAATAATTCTAAGAAGTCATCAAGAGGAATTTATTTAGTCAAAGTAGCATTATCAGGGTGGTGCAAGATACATAAAACAAATAAGTATTAAGAACTTGATTGTCTAGAGTTACAAGTTGCAATCAACATATTTCAGTTGGAGGTGTAGAATTCCATGAACATAGATAATTGTACTAGGTGTGATATAGTTCTATTTGACCCATATGATTTAGTCATGGTAGTAAATCAACCTCCATTTCCTAAGCCTAAGGATAATGAGCTTGAGACTGAGGAACTTGTAAAATATAATTCTAAGTCAAAAGAAATATGTAATGATGAGTACTTGTCGCAAATGTTTGATGTAAATGTTGATCGTGGTATGTGCATGATCATCATGGAAAAAATGGGCCCTTAAGTGGAAAAAAAATTAGAAAAATCAAAGTTAGGAAACTTGACATAAAAATTTGAATAAGTTATCTATATTATTTCAAAATATGTAACAATAGAATTTATAAAAAATTGAATGTGGTTTCTAAACTACTAGGTTTATTTAAAAAATAAAATCTATTTGGTGAAAATTTGAAATTTCAATGTAGTAGTTCTTAAATTTTAGGGAAAAAATAAGAAGTTGGTGTCTACCTAACCACCATAACCATAATAAAATTATAAAAAAAATTATAAGATTTTAGACATGAGTAGAGGACTCATGTTTGGATGTGATGCATATTTTTTTGTATTTTTTTTCCAAGTAATTAATTAATTATGAATTTTTTATTACAACTTTTAAAAAATATAAAAACTTGTATGTCTGACCACCTTAACTTGGTCAAAACTTCATGAAATTAAATTTTTCTTTTTTAAATCCTATAGTATGTGAATCATAGAATGTGATGCATGTTTTGGATTCAAAAAATGTGATACCATTTGAAAGATATAGATGTTTTCCAATCATCCTATCAATTAGGACTTTAGTCATAATTCAAATAGAAAATGAATAATAATTATTTATGAAATTCAAAGTAAAGCATAATTTATATTGATGGAAAGCTAAGAATCTCCTTTAGAAACCCTTTTCATTTCATCAATTTTGGGTAAAAAAAAGTGATGAACTACATACCCTAAAAATACCCATCATATTGTCACTTTTTGGCCCATCATGATCCTGCACATACCCTCACTCTAAAGAAGAAGAGGTTCAGATGCCGAATCAATGAAATATGCCTTATAACCTACAAAATAGGAAATTTGATTTTTCGTTCACTACCTCCACTCCACCAAATAATCTCAATGTATCTTTGGATCCAAACACGAGCAAAAATATTACATTTCTTGAGGTACCAATGTAGTATTTTTCTAACCCAAATAAATCCAAGTTTGAAGTTTCGTAGATGGGGGGGTACATATGGTGATCCCACAAAGCTGGTTTACAATTTCTGAGAGGATCTAATTTTTGCTGAAATCACATATTCTTAGACAATATAATGATTCAAGCCTTAAAAACTTCCATTTAAATAATTACAATTTTGATCAAACTATCTTAAATCAAACCCCCTTGGATAGAACCCCACTAGTTTTAAACCATACCTATTATAGAGTCTCCTTTACACCTATCAAAATGCTAATAAAAACCCACTTTTGATTTACCTTTCGGGGGATCAAATGAATTCATTTAAATTTTATTTTATGTAACTATGTAGTCCTTATTATAACATTCCCAAAAGTATAATTTTAAATAAATTTAATTATATTATTATATTTATTTTTTATTTCTAAATGAATATAGGTTTTTCATCAAAAATCAAGCTCTATGTTCTGTTCATGTGCAAAAATAGTAGTTTATCAAAAAAAAATTTAAAATATTAGTGCACTAGATATTTAATTCCTTGATCCAACAAAAGAAAAAAAAAATGAATTTCGATACATACAAAAAAAGTTACGTGTTATACGGTCACGCTATGTTTAAATTATAATTGGTTTGAATTTGAAACTTTATTAAAGAAAAAAAATTCAATAAAAATCTATTTAACCAACTGGAAGCACTAGACATCGGAGTTACAAATCTAAATTCAAAAGAATTAGAATTTCATCCTTCATGGAAAAAAAATTATGCGCTATATGGTGAGCGTCACTTTTTAAAAATGTTGTTTTCTGAAAAAAACTATTTTTCGAGTGAGATGAAAATAAAGTGCAATTTAATTCCAAAAATTTTGAAAAAATTATATTTAGATTCTATAGACAAAATTTCATGAAACTCTAGTTTGTATCATTTTCAAATTCCTCACGGTTTAGCCACTATAGGTGCCCGAAAGTGATGATTTAGTTAAAATAAATTATTTAAGTGTCTAGTTTGGCCAAAAATTGTAAACCACTATTGTGGGATCACCATGTAGCTAAAGAGTTGAAGAAGATAAATGTGGGTCTCATATAATTTACATTATTAAGGGTACCTAAAATCAGAAATGCCTTTTTATATTATTAAATTCAACTGCTCAAACAAAGGTTTCACAACATGCAATAGGAAGGAAGGTTCCATCCAACACAACTGAAAATTAACCTATGGTTAGACAAATATTAGACAAAGATAAAAGAGAGGAAAATGAAAAGGTTCAAGTTTCTCAAGCGGACACTTTAATAATTTTGTTTTGAGATAGATGTGAGACCCCTCCTTTCTTGTTAACTTTCCATAATTTCCTATTGGATTCGGGTGCTTCTACAAATATTATTCATTTTTGCATGGCATGTAATGCTTTAGGTATTACTCCTAATCCTTCTTGTTAAAAATTAACACAACTAGATAAGATGAAGTTGAATATCATAGGGGAGATAAACATGATTCCTATGAAATTGGAATCATATCCTAGAGTCTAGTAAATAATTGACATTCAAGTGGTTGACATTCTAGATGAGGGTATTATTGTACAACTTTTGAACACATGTCCCACTGATAACATGGACCCTCTTTTGCTTTCACTCTTGTTGTTTTGAATCTTTGATTTTGAGGATTTCCATTTCCTTGGCATGAGCTTAAAGTGTTTATCTTGCTTCCCAGGTGTTTTCCCCAAGTTGCATATTGAAAATCTTAAGTTTTGGGCTAAGTTCAGGTTTTTACCCTAGTTTAGGATTTTCCACCCTGTCCAGATTTTCTTGGATTGCACTCAAAGTCTAGATCGATCTACTTTTCATCGTGGTTCAGAGATTTCTGGCCTTTGTGGAATTCTTCCTAAGTTGGATTTTTCTCGAATTTTGTCTTGCCATTAGTTTTCTGAATGTGGTTGATCTTTGAGCTTTATGTTATTATGATTTATCATTTGCGTACTCTTGAGTTGGGATATTTGATCCTAGGGTACTTGGTGTGTTGTGGCATACTGAATTTGTAAGTTATTGATCTGGTTGTGACTCCCTTTTCATTTTTATCATTGTTGCTTTCTTGGGCATTCGAAATTGGTTTTTTCCTTTGCTAAGTCAACTGGAATTTTATTCATGGTATGTGATATTGCTTTGTTTATGGTTTCCCAAGTAATTTATGAGTTTTTTCATTCATTTGCATCTATAGATAGGCTACTTGTGGGTTGTTATTCATGTCTTGAGCTTGCTTTGTGAATTAATGGTCAAAATTTAGGGTTTCATGCCTAGTGCATCTCCTTTGCATCTTAACTTGCTTTCATGAGCCTAGGATTTAGAGATATTTTGAAGGTTCAAGTTAGGTTGGTTCCATGCCCAGGATCCTCAAATTTATGATCTTTGATCAATTTGAGTGAGATTGTGTTAGGTTCTCAATATTTAGGTTTTTCTTCAGCTTCAGGATTTTCCTATTTGGTCAGATTTCTTCAGTTTTCCCTCCCCTCTCTGTTTCCCAGAATGTGTGGAAAATCCAAAACTTTTCCCTTCTCGTGGAATTCTGGTCTGACTAGATTTTTCTGGATTTTTTGGGAGACACTATGAAACTTGATAATTGGTTGAAATGGATGATTTCAATGATAAATTCTTATTATTCCATGCTTTTTATTGATGGATTACACAATTTTTTGCATCCTTTATTAATTTTTTGTGATTAATTGTTGATTTTGTGCCTTCTTCGGGAAAATTCACTTGGGCCAATTTTTTTCAGAATTCTTTTCCTAGCGTGGATTATGTGGTTGGTTGGAAATCCTGAACTGTGTTGAAAGTGATTTAGCAACATTTCTGGGTTGATTTTGATCTATGTTTGAATTTATTTGGGTGATGAATACATTACTGATAATGTGCTAATCTTGATTTTCATGTTGTAATGGACATTGATGATGGTTTTTGTTGAGTGCAAGATGAGTCTAGTATGGTGGTGAATTCTAATGAAGATATATAAACAGAGTCAGAGCAGCTGAAGGAATGGTGGCAAGAGATATACTTTCCAGTTGATGAGGACCTTGTTGCTGAGTGTCAGATTGATGATGCAACTACTTGTATTGTTGTTATGGATTGATATCAGTCCCTTAAGATTGATTGGGAAGAGGTTGTTGAGCACTCAAGAGATGAAGTCAAATCTAAGAAATAAATTCAAATATTAGATACTCCCCCCCTTGGCCAACTTGGTGAGGTGCACTCAAGATAAGAATGGAAGGAAGTAGTTAATATAGGGCTGCATTGAAACTTATGCATTGGTTCAAATTATATTGAAGATCCTAGGTCGACTTGGATTAAGTTCAACCATTTAATGCTAATTTGTTTTATTTTGAACTCTCCTTGAGGCTGACTTGTTTGTGGCTATTTTATTATTGTAAATCCCTAGTTGGGTTGACATGCTTTGGAGGTTCCTATAAATTTGGAATTTCACTTCATTTGTAAGATATAGAATAGAGAACATATATATAATAGATAGATAGAGATAGTTGATACAAGAGTGAAATAAGTAGTAGAGCAAAGGTAGAAATTAGGTCATTCTGAGCAAGTTTTGTAATAGAACATTAGAATTGTTGTTGAAATTCAACGATTCAATACAATTGAAGACATTGTGATTTTTTGGTGATCTCTTTTGTGTTGACTTATCTTTCATGGTTCTTATGATTCTATCTTTCAAATTGCTCAAGGTTATCAAATGTATGTTAGATCCGATTCAATGGTGTTTATGATTTGATGCTTGAAGTGTTTGCAACACTCCCTAGTCCATACTTTTTGCAGCTAGTTGATTGTTAGTTGCTTTGCAAAGCTAGCCTAGACCTTTATATTCATTGTGCTTAGTTCAATTATGGAGATTTATTCATTTCAATTGCAATTGGGTTGTCTTGGATGAATGTTCATGATTTGAAAATCTTAATACCTTAGAAGATTGCACTATTTCTATGAGATTGCAGGTTCATCTTGGTTAAGCATGAATTAGTTTATGAGGGATTGGTCCATTTCAAGTATTTCATCATTTGCATTGATAATCTTAGGAGTAGTTTTGATCTTAGATATCTTTCTGAAACCCTAATATTTTGTCATTTCTTTATCATTTGAGTTAGATTTAGGATCAAAGTATCATCACATTGCTAGATTTGATAAGTTAAAGATTCAATATTTTCTTGTAGTAAGGTCCCTTTGTGATTACCAACATTTTCACATTTATCACTAAGTTGTTTATGCATTGTCAAGGTCTGACATTAGAGACCTTGGGGTTATCACTTGAGGCTTGCTGATAGAGATTTACCTTTAAAGAGAGATAGGATTTCATATTCTTTCTAAGTTTTTGTTGTGTAGAAAACATCATCAACAGGTGTGTGTGCAGAATCATGATGGTCCAAAAAGTGGCAATATGATGGGTATGTGTCTGAAAACTTTTTTTTACCCAAAATTGATGAAATGAAAAAGGTTTTTAAAGGAGATTTTTAGCTTTCCACCAATATAAATTATGCTTTAATTCAAATTTAATAAGTAACTATTATTTATTTTCTATTTGAATTATGACTAAATTCCTCATTGATAGGTTGATTGAAAAACATCTATAGCTTTCAAACAGTATCACATTTTTTGAATCCAAAATATGCATCACATTCTATGTTTCACATACTATAGGATTAAAAAAAGTAAAATTGAATTTCATAAAGTTTTGACCAAGTTAAGGTGGTTAGACATCACGATTTTTTATATTTTTAAAAATTTGTAATAAAAATTCATAATTAATTATTTACTTGGAAATTTATTACAAAAGAATATGCATCACATCAGGACATGAGTCCTCTACTTATGTTGAAAATATTATAAAAAATATTATCATTTTACTATGGTTAGATTGGTCGGATAGACACCTACTTCTTATTTTTTCCTTGAAATTTAAAGTACTACTACATTGAAATTTAAAATTTTCACCAAATAGATTTTTTTTTAAACAAACCTAGTAGTTTAGAAACTACATTCAATTTTCTATAGATTCTATTCTTAAATATTTTTTAAATAATATAGATGACTTATTCAAATTTTTATGTCAAGTTGCGTAACTTTGATTTTTCTAAATTTTTTTCCACTTAAGGGCCTGTTTTTTCCATGATGATCTTGCACATACCCATGAATATGGTTTAATCTTTAGTAGAGATTGGACAAAGTTGCTCAATGATTACATTCACACTAACCATTTTCACATGTGTCTCCCTTGGAAAGGCATGCAAAAATAGATTTGCATTGAACAAGATCCAAGAATGAAGAACATTATCATAGAGTATAATAATATGAATGAAGTGTTGTTCTTGAAAATAGACTTGGGGACTTACATTCCAATGGATATGGGAGAAGAAGAAGAAGTGTTGGTGCTTCATGATGTGTCTAGATATTTGACTCAAACTCCCACCAAAATAGAACCCTGCATTGAGGTAGATGATGATGAGTATCAAACCAATGGGGAAATTAGACTATTTGAAGGATTTATGGAATTCAAGGATTTAATACTACCCTACTAGTGCTAGATTCATGATTGATCCCATTCAGAAATTTTCAAGTGCTATACTTTCTAGATTGTAGTAGAAGAAATTAAAAGATAGATCAATCCTTTTGGCATTATGAAAACAAACCAAAAAGTCAAAGAGTATTTATCACTTATGTAGTAGAGTTATCTTGAGCCAATACCTATGATAAAAATGTAAACACACTCCAACAATTAGAAAGGTATGCACCCAACCATATTTTGGACATTATGATTTGATGGATCTAAGTCAATGCAAGGAGCTAGAGTGGGTTTCGATCTGATTAGAACAAGTAAAACATTATTTCGGGCCCATAGATTATAGTTCTTTTGTACCAATAATCTAGCTAACTATGAAGCACCAACTCATGGTTTATTGATGGTGTTACCTAAGAAAGCTAAAGTGCTTCAAGTATTCGGTGATTCTAAGATAGTAGTGCACTGTAGAAAACATTTGTCATGTACATTTTGACACTTTTTTTGGCCCTCCCTACTAAAAATTTTCTTCTTCATGCCTTATTTGGTCCTATTTTGCATATGTAATCCTTAATTAATGCATCTTTTTGAGGATAATCTTGGTGTATACAAATTGACCACTTAAAATTTAATGATTTTAGATTGTATGGCCCTAGATTTGGTGATCTAGGACTCGTATGCCACCTTGAACATATGGGTACCATCTATGTTTTGGGGTCGAGATAATAATTTAACATAAAACAAAACCATTCTTGAAAAATCTATCCTAAGCTTAGCTTAATGGTACTCATATGCCACAAATGGTATATGAGTCCCACTTATCCTAGACCTAATTTAAATTCAAATTATTAGTAGGATTTCATTCTCCTAGATCTGATGTTGGCTTGTAGTGTTGTAATTTCAATTTTTTTTGGATAAACAAGTATAAATACAAGGTTATTTCACTCATTTTTACCTAGAAATTTTACAAGTCATCTAACACTTCTTGAGATCAAAATTTTTAGTAAATTGGAGTTTGGAAAAGCATTCAACAATTGATTATCAAGCATTGTGAAGTATCAGTCAAGATTCAAGCATCATGATAAAGTTATCATGCATCATGTTTTCCTTTTAGCTAACATTTGTGATGTACGGTTTTCATGATTTGAGCAAGTATTCAAGTCAAGATCCATATCCTTGAATCAAGAGTCATGATCTAAATTCATGTTATCCACTACTTACAAGTTTTCAACCTTCTATTCAAGGGTTTGGTGAGTTGCAATACTACTTATTTGTTCATTCATCATTCCTCCTTTCTATTTCATTTCATTTCAAGGTTTAATTACCAAAATGGGATTTGACCAAGGAAAATCCCTATCCACTAAAAAAAAAATCTCTTTAATGTGTGATTTAAAAATCTAGGTTGAAGATCCATTAAGGGGAAATATTAGAGAAATTTTGTGAAGTTGCAAAGTTTTCATGTACCTTGAAAGATAACATAAAGTCATCTACATGGAATAATTTAGTGTTTAAGAAACAAATATTTGGGAGGGGAGCTATAGGAGAACACTAGAGGATATCAATTTTTTAGAGAAACCTTGATACTAAGACTAAATTTCCACTTGTGGCATATGAGTCATAGTATACCTTATTTTAGACTTTTTGGTAGTTCTTGATTTAGTAGTTTTGGATTCTAGTTTTGGCCCAAAACCCTAAACTGGGACTAAATCACCCCTACTTGTGTATGAGTCCTAGTGTTCATAAAAATAAATATTTCTAGTATTTTAGACCTTAATTGAAGCCTCTTCAATTCCTAGTTGCACCTCTGTACTTTCTCAATTTATTATTTTGATTTGAGTTCATTTATAGGTAACTTACTTAAGTTTTGTATATCATTTACATTTATTTCCTTTCCAATCACTCGCTTGGTGGTGAACCCCCTTTTAGTCTTTAATCATGCCCCTAGGAAACCTTATTGGAGATCTCTTTCAGTTACTTCATCCCTTGATAGAGATCTCTAAGGTTTCCTTGAATGAAACCTATAGGAAATTGGTCGTCCTATCCCCTAAACATAATGACGATAATTTTTGAAATTTTATTTTGGTAAACCTAGCCTTTAAAAGACCTAAATTATTATTTAAAGTGCATCATAGTCCTAGAACTAGCTTCCATTAACTTTTCATTAGGTTTTGCATTAGTTAACTTGCATCCAGGGTTTCTAAATCTTGCATTAGGTGCATATAGGTTGCACTTTTGTCTCTTGCATCATGGAAATTCATTTCATATCTATAATTTCATTTAGTATAGGCATCATTCAAACCATAAATCATAAAATTCAATCAAATTTATCTAAAATTTGCACAAAAACCCTAATTTGGGACTCATACACCCCTCTCACCAATTTAGTCCCAATACAAGTTTTTTTTGTGCTTTCTTGGTATTATGTGTTGTCTATTTATTAGTATTTGACTCCCTAAAAATCCATAACTAGGACTCATACACCCCTCTAGTATATTTGTTCTATTTTTAGATCTTAAACTATATTTTATAGCATTAAAAACTCTTTTTCTATGTTTTAGTTTTCTATTATTACATTTTTGTTTTGTTTGCAAAGTATCTATTTCATTCATTTCATGCATTACCTTATTTCCAAATTGCATATATACACATTTCACTCTAGGTTATTGCATTAAATTTCACAATTGATATGCACTTTGGTAAGCTTTGGATTTCCTTAAAGTCCTTAGTGGATGCGTCAAGTTGTGCTTTTAGAAAAGACCCTAATGAATTTGAACTTACTCATGCTCACTCAACTCCTAATGCATGTCCTCTTCATGATGTTGACATCATTGGAGAAGATGATGATAGCATGAAAAAATTCTTAAATTATTACCTTAATAACATTGAGACTATTGCATCATTTTATCCTTCACTAAAAGAACCAACACCTCCCACAATCCCACCACTTGAGATGTTTGGTCATTTATATCATAAAATTAAAACAAAAGTTGAGATTAAGTTCCCTACGATAGGTGAGCCTAGTTCCTCTAATCAAGCAAACCTTAAATCAATCTATGTGAACAAAGTAACAAACACCCCTATCAACTTAGAAGAGACATATAACAAAGGATTCATTATCTTAAGTAAACAAGGATGTAATACAACAAGAAAACATGAAATTCATCAACTCTTTGAGAAAAGACCAAATGAAGATACCAAAGGGATAGAATATCAAGATCCTCCTCTTGATATAATTTTCCTCCTTCCTAAAGAACAACTAATGCCTCAAGATGATGATAAAGAAGACAAGGTCATTTCAAGTTTACTTGCTCTATATCCACCTAGAGAAATTGATGAATCTGGAAAGCAATGAAGGCCTTACAAACTAAAGAAATTACAATTCCCTTGTTTTCCATCTACAACTAAAAGAACTTTAAAAATACTTTTGCGCCAAGGACTCTCTACATTACTACCAATTTAAGAGAAGATCAAAAATCCAATCCTAAGAATATAAACACATCACATTGTCAATATCATAGAATTATTGAACATAGTACTAATGAGTGTCGTGCTTTAAAAAAAATATTTAAAAAGTTTGATATCATAGAAATAATTCTTTAAAGCATGTAATTTTTTTCCTTTCCATGTAATAGTGGTAGGATCCCAACACTCTCACTATTACATGCTTTAAATATATTCCAAATCATTTCAAAATGCAAGGATATCTTTCCCATTACCTACCTTGACTCATTCTTGTTTTGCACATAGTTGGGGAAAGAATTAGATAGTCTTGTCATAGTACCACACTTGTTTTTTTCCCCTTTCCTAGTTTTCCATCTTCTATATATGACGAACAAGATTGAGATGCAAATAACCTACTAATAGGTTGACTTGTGTTTGCCTTACATAGTCTTGTCTTTATTTTCTTTTTCACCATGTTTCTTTTATATGATTGCATGTGTGTAATGTGATCCCCTGTACTATTCTATTTGATGTACCTCTCTCTTTGTGTATTATTTTATCTGTACCTACATTCTTCTCTGTCATAAACATTTAATCATTTCTTGTGTTTTCCTTTTGGGGATGATGCAAGGTGTCCAAAAATTTAGGTATCTTCTATGTTGACCCAAAATCTTTTCTTTATTTGAGCTCTCTTTGTTTCGTTCTTCCTTGATCCATGAGTATTTGGGAATGATGACAATTCCAATATCTATAAAAAACTAGTAGTAAACACATACTGACCTCGAATCCATGGATCCCTTATATGATTTTGGGGGCAACCCTTTTTCATGATGTACAAATTTATTTTGAAATATATGACTTGGCATAGGGCTTTCCAAATAAGCTGTCATGTCCTCTTTATTGTTAGCATTTATCATTTTCTACTTTAAAGTAATTGCTCATAGAATGGTGCTTACCAATTTTTTTAAAGTGGGGGCATATATTACAACTCACATTTCATTGTGTAGTCTTCTTACTTCATGCGATGCATCTTTTTCTTTGTGGTGACATTAGAAATGATGTCCATCAAAAGAGTGATCTCTCTTAGAATATTGTATTTCTCTTAGTGGTTTGATGTGACACATTGCATCCCCTAAGTTGTGAATCTTATATTATTTGATTGGTTCTCTCTTCGAGACATTAGGAAAAATGTTCCCTAAGACCTTATATGAAATAATTAAAACTCCTTTGAACATACCTTATATTATTTTGCATTATAATTTTGGTTATATGGCCACCTTGCATAACACACTTTGCTTGCTTGTGGTGCCATCTTGTTTGTTCATGAGTATCAAGCATACGAAGCTTTTCTTGCCTCATGGAGCTTGAAGTTATTTATTTTGTGGAACCTTGTCAAAGTTATTAGGAGGTATAACTTTGGTATGGTTATATGTAAGGGATTCAAACTTAGGGATGACTTTCCCATAACGACTTGCTTGTGTATGAGTGGATATTGACCATGTGCGTATGTGTCACCTGTTTTGGATACTCACCTAGCAAATAGCCTAAAGTTATATTACCTTAGAGTGAGAATTCATTTTTGGTCAAATAGTGTAGATATGATCCACAATGTGAAGGATAAACAATAAAATTTGATCCACCCCCTTTTTTGTTTCCTTCTTTATGTTTATAACGGTGTATTCTTATGCCTTTTTTTTGCTCATTCTATCATTTACATGTTTTTTCTCATGTGCCTATGTTGGTTTGCCATATTGTCTTGATCCTAGGGGGCATGAGAAACCCCTTTGATCATTTTCATCCTATCTTACTAGCATTGGTATGCTTGGATCCCTTTTGATGCAGTTTCGGTCTACTTTAGTGTGATTTTGAAGACTATTCCTCCTTTGACTAAAGTGGGGGATAAATTTCATGTATATTTTCACACTTGCTTGGGCCCTCCCTACTAAAATTGGGCTTCTTTATGCCTTATTTGGTCCTATTTTACATCTGCAAGCCTTAATTAATTCATCTTTCTAAGGATAATCCTGACATATTTAAATTGACCAATAATAATTTAATAATTTTGGATTATATATACTATATTTATTGATTTGGAACTCATACACCACCTTGGGCATATGGATCCCACCTAAGTTTTGGGGTTGGGATATGAATTTAACATAAAACTAACCTTTCTTGAAAAACGCGTCACAAACTTAGCCTAATGGGACTCATACACCACAACTACTGTATGAGTCCCAATTAGCTTAGACCTAATTTAAATTCAAATTCTTTGCAATATTTTATTCCACTAGATCTAATGTTAGCTTATAGTGTTGTAATTTTGGAAAATTTATCATAAACAAGTATGAATGCAAGGTTATTTCACTCATTTTCACCTAGCAAGTTTATAAGTAATCTAACACCTCTTGAGATTAAACATCATAGTAAATTGGAGTTTACAAGAGCATTCAAGATTTTATTATCAAGAATTGTGAAGCATCATTCAAGATTAAAGCATCATGGCAAAGTCATCATGCATCATGTTTGTTTTTGAGCTAACATTTATGATGCATATTTTTCATGATTCGAGCAAGGGGGTATGTTTAGGATCATTATGGAAAAAAAAAGCCCTTAAGTGGTGATGAAAATTTAGAAAAATCAGAGTTAGGCAACTTGATGTAAAATTTGAGATAAGTTATCTATATTATTTAAAAATATGTAGAATAGAATCTTTGGCCAAGAAAATTGAATGTAGTTCCAAACTACTAGGTTTATATATATATATATATATATATATATATATATATATATATATCTTGGTGAAATTTTTAAATTTCAATGAATTAGTACTTAAATTTTAGGGAAAAAATAAGTAGGTGTTTGTCTTGCCACCACCTAACGACAATAAAATGATAATATTTTTTTATAAAATTTTAGATATAAGTAGAGGACTCGTCATGCCGATGTGATGCATATTTTTTGTATTTTTTTTCAATTAAATAATTAATTATGAATTTTTTATTACTAATTTTAAAAATTATAAAAATTTGTATGTTTGACCACCTTAACTTGGTAAAAAATTCATTAAATTCATTTTATTTAATCCTATAGTATGTGAAGCATAGAATGTGACACGTGTTTTGGATTGAAAAAATGTGATACCATTTGAAAGTTATAGATGTTTTACAATTAGCCTATCAATCAAGAATTTATTTGTAGTTCAAATAGAAAATGGATAATAATTATTTATTAAATTCAAATTAAAGCATAGTTTATATTTGTGGAAAACTCATAATATCCTTTAAAAACATTTTTTCGTTTCATCAATTTTGGGTAAAAAATTGTTGTTAGCCACATACCCTACGCATACCCATCATATCACCACTTTTTAGCCCTTTATGATCTTGCACATACCCATGGATTCAATTCAAGATCCATATCCTTCAATCAAGAGCCAAGATATACAATCATGCTATTCATTACATACAAGTTTGCAATGTTTTTGTTCAAGGGTTTGGTGAGCTGCAACATTGCTTGTTTGTTCATTCATCATTCCTCCTTTATATTTCATTTCATTTGAAGGTTTTATAACCAAAATAGGGTTTGAACAAGGTAAACCCCTATCCACTAACAAAAAAAGCATATTTCCCTCTCTTGAATATGTGATTTATAGATCTACGTTGAAAATCCATTGAAGAGAAAGATTGGAGAAAAGTTGTCAAGTTGCAAAGTTGTCAATGTTGTCATCTACAACGAAGAATTTAGTGTTTCAAAACTAGAGATCTAGAAGGAGGGAAGATATAGGAGAAAACTAGATGATACAAGAGTTTTAGAGAAACCTTGATACTGATACTAAATCATAACTTGTGGCATATGAGTCTGAGTATACTTTTTTTAGACTTCGTTGGTATTTCCTAATTCAGTAGTTCTAGATTCTAGTTTCAGTTGAAAACCCTAACCTAGGACTAAATCACCCCTATTAGCATATGATTCCCAGTGTGCATGAAAAAGTAGAATTTTTGAGATTTCATACCTTCATTCAAGCCTCTTCAATTCCTAGGTGCACCTCTATACTTTCTCAATTTGTTATTCTGATTTGAGTTCATTTCTATGTCATTTACTTAAGTTTTGCATATCATTTACATTTCTTGTCTTTCCAAGCCCTAGCTTGGTGGTGAACCCACTTTTAGTCTTTAATTACACAACTAGGATACCTTATTTCAAAACTCTTTCCCCTAATGCATCCCTTGATTGATATCTCTAAGGTTTCATTGAATGAAACCCATATGAAACTGGTCATCCTATCCCTTAACATAGTGACAATAATTTTTTATGTTTCAAGTAGTAAAATAGGTTAGAAAGTGAAACATAGACAAATGGGTTAGGGGTTCAAGAACATGTGGTTTATACTGAATTTGGGATATTTCACCAAACACACTATAAATAGAAAGGTCAAAATGAGTGTAATGAGCCTACCTATTCTTCTATTTTGTTTAGGAAATGAGATGTGTCAAGTCAAAATCCACTTTCAACCCTTCGGTGAGTGAATTCTTTGAGGAATCTTGCAACTTCCCTTTGTGTTTTAGGATGGTCTTATAGGTCAAATAAGACTTTTTGGAGAAATATTAAAAATAACATATCAACTCCAAATTACAATATATCACTTTGATCTAGAAGATTTAGCATAAAACTAATGGAACCTACAAAATTTTTGGAGAAAATTGATGAGATAAATGTTGTGTACCTCTCACGAATAGGTTTTTTTAGAAGCTATTAGAGGGCTCATTCCCCCTATCGGAAATGGGTCCTATCTAGGGCTCTTCAAAATCTAGTTGTGGGTTCTCTGCTACTGTCCTTGCACTTCCTTATTCCCAATTTTCACCATGAGAAAGTCAAAAATAAATCCAGAACTGAGTTTCGATGCGATGACAACAAAGGTGAGAACTTTAACAACTTTCCAATTTTGAAACTTTGAGATCTTCAAATTTTCTTCAACCTATAAATTTGTAACACACAAAGAGGGGAAAAATGCTTGATTTTAGTGAATGGAGGTTTTCCTTGGTCAAGCCTCATTTTGGTAATAAAACCTTGAAATGAAATAAGATATCTTGAAAGGGATGATGAATGAATAACTTAATGTCACAAACCCATCAAAAATTTGGATGAACCTTTGATAATGGAGATCTAAAAATTGCATGAAATGACTTCAATGGAGGTGGATCTTGAATTTCAATCTTTACTTGAAATGATACTTTGAATGCTTGATTGAACCATGAAACCTACATCACATTGTTAGCTCCAAAAATATGCATGACTCCACAAAACTTTGACATAATGATTGGATCTTTAATACTCTTGACAATAATCTTTGATCTTGCAATCGATTTCTCAAAAATATAATATTGATTTGATAAAATAACCTTTTATTTAAAGTAATTTATCCTTAGTTTCTTGATATTAGAATAAGACAAGTTGACATGTGAATATAAATTTGATATTTTTAAAACATAGCCAAAAAATAATTTGAATTTTGTAGAGGATGGGGACCAACCACACCAAGGCTCCAAGCGATGGAGAGCTAAGAGTTGAAGGAAGCCATAATCTACCTCAACCACAAAGGAATTTTAGCTCAAGGATAGAGAATGAAGAGCACTCTCAAGTGCTTTTATCACTATATTGAATTGATAGATTTGATGGGGCTCAGTGAGTAGTAATTTGGAACCCAAATTGTACCTTGGATAGCTCTCTACTAGAGGAAAATAGTGCAAGTCATGGATGGCAATGCGATGTGTTGGCATCTCACTATGACATTGGCATTTGTATGACTAGAAAGTGAAAAAGTAAAATAAAAGGTACACAAATGTACTAATTCCTTAGTAAATGAAGTTTAGAGTACTAACTATGATGATAACTAATAGAATAAGAAAAGAAAATGGAAAGATGATATAGAAGATTACAAGCATGAAGGTGATGGAGACTAAATTATGAGGATCTACTTCACTAAAAAAGCTCCACATGAATGCGTACCTAAGTATAGCCAAGAGAGGAAAAATGTTAGGGCTCTATAGGGGTTTGGTAGAGTACTTAAACCCCCACATTGGTTTTTCTACATCGATGGACAACTAGATAGATCGAGAGATAGAAATATGATAGAGAAAATGATGATAGAATGGAAATATAACCAAATACTACAAGAGACACAAAGCTACACAAATCCAACAACAAAGTAAACAAAAATGTTACCACCCTCAACCAAATTCCATCAAGGCCAATGAGAGAGGAATGCAAGCCCATGATAATCGTAGATTTGACACAACTGCAACAATGCCAAAAGCACCCTCACTAAGAACCAAGTTGTAGCTTTTGTGGTAAATACAAATGATGTTGTGCTAGTTGGAAAACAAAATGCTAGTGGTGCAACCAGTAGCTCAAATGTATGAAGATGATAAAAATGGTGTGTAGAAGCTCAAAAGTTTCTAAAGAGATCTAAGGAAGATGGATTGATTGAGAAGGATAGCCATTTGAAGATGAAAAGGGAGGGAAAGAGTCATACTAAGGTCAATACGAAGGTGCAGGGCTATTATGTTTTGTTTCAAATAGAGAACATAATGCCTCTATAGATTACAGATGTAGGAATCCTTTCAAGATGGTAGTGTGTCATGTAGAAATCTGTGTGTTGCAAAAAAAATCATATGCAACATTCACTTCTTTGAAAAAAATTCCCCCACCAACACCAAAAACAAGCACCAAGTGGAAGGGGTGTGAAATGATGATGTGAAATTACTTAGTCACAATTTTTTTTCTAATGTGGAGGGTGCAAAAAGGTAATTTGCAAGATGGGTGCAAATTCACTCCTATACATTTTTCCCACACTTTAGTGAACATTAGTGCTAATGAATGTTCAGTAAATTAGATTGAATTTTTTTTGAAACATATACTTGAACTATTGAGGAAGCATATGGTGAACTCAAAAGCATAGGGAAGGAAAAAAACTTTGCAAGAACTCTCTCCAAGCAAGTTTGAACAAACTACACCAAAGGCCCAAAGACCAATGATCGAAAAATCACATAGGATACAAGTGCTTCACAAGTCCTCAGACCTAGAAAGAAGGAGCCCTCATGTAATCTCTCCTAAGGGAAGCCCAATGTGAGGGGACTCCATAGAGTTTGATTGAAAAGCAGCTTCATGGGAACACCTATAAAACAATATGTTAATTTGTAAAAAAACATGTTAGAAAAAAAACACATCCATGCAAGAAGGCAAGTAGACAGTCTCGTGGATAGTCAAAAATCAAAGGAAGGGATTTCAAAGGGGTCCCTCGAGAACCCTTCAAAAGAAAAGGGGTCCACTCAAGGTATGCTCAGTTTCAAAGAACAAGAGTAATTTTTGCAAATCAATTCAATATCAAGGAATCCTTTTGAAAGATGTTCACTTCATCAAGAAATTTGAAAGGAAGAAGGCCCCCTCACAAGGAGAAGGAAAGAACTTTACCCATAGGAGAAGGTGCTCCTCGCTTGGAGGAAAGTGTTTTTCAAATTCTTTCTTTACAAATCCATGATGAAGTAAAAGTATTCTACTAGGGGTCACTTTGAGGAATGTGATTTTTGAAAAATATTTTTAAAATACTTTTGAGAAAATATT